>PVJC01045558.1:0-13694 GCA_004026665.1 Murina feae | reverse complement strand
GAAGATGGGCAGTAGGCAAGCTTGGGAGGCAGGCAGCACCCAGCCCTGGCCACAGCTCAAAAAAGAGAACAACATGCAGGGGAGGGCAAGAGTCTGAGAGATCAACATAGAGGGGGTGCCTGCTCCAAGCCTCCACAGTGTGCCTGGTGGCAGGTCCCCAGCAGGTAGACACACACACACACACACACACACACACACAAAAGGCGCCTGGCAGACTGGGGCCATCATAGGACATCCACTGAGGGGTCCCAGACTGTGAGAGGGCACAGGCCAGGCAGAGGGACTCCCTCTACCCCGAGTGCACAAATTTTTGTGCACCGGGCCCCTAGTACATAAATAATAGTAGGTGTCTCTGCTATTTTGAGATTGAGAGTAATACTGTTTCTTTTTAGTTTAGCAGAGTTGTATGTGGGTTCTGAAATCAGACTTTACTGTGTGTGTGAATTTAGGCAAGTTATTTAATCTTTCTAAGCCTAAATTTCCTACTCTGTAAAAGACTATTAATAATAGAACCTACCTTATTGACACAAGGGCTGTTCTGAGGATTAAATGAAATAATCTACATAACTAGTTCAGTACAATGCCTGACACTCAGGCATTATTATTTCTGTGCTGTTTAATTTGTGTTACATGTTTCAAGTTATCCCCAAAGGGCGGAGAGGAGCAGAAGTGAAGGCAGTGCAGAGGTATGATAGTTATCAATCACTGATTAGTACATGCAAGACACTTCAGTAGTATCTGGCACATACTATTTCTAAAACACAAACCTGTTCCTACCAGTCGCTATTAGGATAAATATTCTTGATTATCAAATACATTATTACCTGGAATGTACCAAGTATGATGTGCTTTACTTATATTCTTGTTAAACCTCGCAGTAATCCTGCACTGTAGTTGGTGTTATCTCATTTGTTATTGGTGAGGAAACTAAAGCTCAGAGAAGGGACATAACCTGCTAAGTAAGATCTGTCAGAGTTCCGTCCAGACTGCCTCACTCCAAACATTGAGCTTCTTTTTTTGTATCATACTGCCCTTGCATTAGGCAAACTTCTCTGCACAGAGTTGTTTGTGGGTTCATTTCTGCTATATGGGTTTATTTTGATGCTTCATTAATTAAAAAATAAGAAGAAATAACTTGTGATGGTAAATCAAAGTGTGCGATAAGAGAATAATGTTGACAGTATACATGCTATTACTAAAAAACTAAATGAATCCCGTGATGTTTGGAGAATTGGTCAGTTCAGAAATAATGTTTCCTAATTGATATTTTTGCAAAAACATTTGGTTTTTGCTTATTCACTATAATTTTACTAAACAGCACTCCTCCATTATCTTTTTTCCCTATAAATCTTAATTTAAATTTGGAGATAAGAAAGTTCAGTTAAATACATTATTACCTAGAATGTACCAGGTATGATGTGCTTTACTTATATTATTGTTAACTAGAGGCCCGGTGCACAAAAATAAGCTGGCAGTCAGACATCCCTCTGGCAGCCTGGGGCCCTGAGGGGATGTCCACTTGCCAGCAGGGAGTAGGCCTAAGCTGTAGTCAGACATCCTTAGTGCTGCTTAGGAGGCAGAAGAGGCTCCCACCACCACTGCTGTACTGGTAGCCATCAGCCTGGTTTGTGGCTGAGCAGAGCTCCCCCTGTGGGAGTGCATTGACCCCCAGGGGCAGTTCCTGCATTGAACATCTGCCTCCTGGTGGTCAGTATGTATCATAGTGACCAGTCATTCCCAGTGGTTCTGCTGTTAGGGTCAATTTGCATATTACCCTTTTACTATATAAGATTTTTTTTTTCAAGCTAACTTGATGAGGGAAGTTAGGGATTAAGGTTACTATGTATTATGATATTGTAATTTCTTATAGTAACATGTTTGTGTATATATGCTTCTCTGTGTATGTTTTACTTCCTATTGCTTTTTGCACACACACACAATTTAGAAAACATTGTGACCTCAATAATATAACCCTATCTAATAAAAGAGTAATATGCAAATTAGGCATCACTCTGTGACAAAGATGGCCGCCCCCACAGCTACAAGATGGAGGCGCCAGTCCGGCTCAGCCCCACCACTGAAGTGGTCAGGCCTGTTAGCCAGGCAGGTGGTGGGGGAGGCGGGGGGCCCAAGGGGCAGAACAGGTGATCAGAGGGGGCTGGGGATCCCCTGCCCAAGCCAGAGGCCTCAGGCATGGGCAAGGGTGGAGCCTGTGATCGGAGGGATATAAAGGTGCCCTACCCAGGAATAAGGCCTGGGCCAGAGGCCTCAGACTGGGCAGGGGCAAGGCCGGTGATTGCAGGGGTCTGAGCTCTGTGAAGCCAGCGGTCGGAGGGGTTTGGGGGTCTTCAGTCCAGGGCTGCAGCCTCAGCCAGAGGTTACAGGCCTGGGCAGGGGTGGAGCTGGGTTTGAGGGGGCAGGGGTGGAGCTGGTGATTGGAGTGAATTACAGAGGAAACACCTTTTCTTAACGCTCATTGGCTAAGCTCCCTGTATGCCACTGGTAATATTCTTAGTAACTTGGATAATAAGAATCTAAAAAGGCGATTTAGGGTTCTTCCACTACACTCCTGGAGAAAAAAAATGAAGGTCCACTGCTGGAGGGCTAAGAATGTCAGATCTTGCCCTTCCCCTTTTGGCTCAGTGGATAAATCCTCAGCCTGCTGACCGCAGGGTCTGGGTTCAATTCTGACCAAGGGCATGTACCTAGGTTGCAGGCTTCTCCCCAGGTCAGGGCCCAGGTTAGGGCTTATGCAGGAGGCAACCAATCAAAGTGTTCCTCTCACTTTGATGTTTCTCTCTGTCTTCTCTTCCACATTCTCTAAAAATCAATGGAAACATATCCTCAGATGAGGATAAAAAAGAAAGAAAGAAAGAAAGAAATGTCATATCCTATGAAAGACACACCTTGAAAATGCCTAAAGAAAGTTGTCATTTCTTCATGGTGAAGGGCCTGGAGTCCGTGTTGATGAAAACACCTTGGTGGCTGTGGTGACTGGCAGTGGCTGCAGCAGTGGGGTGATGGGGCTGGTGGCTTCCCCTGATTAGCCTGGTTGCCTCCCACAAAGGGAGGCCAGACTGTGGCTTAGGGCCGCTCCCCAAGGGGATCAAGGAGCGGGCCTAAGCTGTCAGTAAGACACCCCCTGAGGACTCCCAATATATGAGAGAGGGCAGGCTGGGCTGAGAACCACCCCCGCCCCCGTGCACAAATTTCGTGCACCGGGCCCCTAGTTATATATACTTTTGGTTGCATAAGATATCTAATATAATAAAAGAGTAATATTGAAATTGACCATTTCTTTAGGATGCCTAAGCCACGCCCACCAGCCAATCAGAGCAGCTGTATGAAAATTAACCAAGCTACCCAGCTAAGGTGGAGGCAGGCACTTATGGAGCGGGAGTAAACAGATGCTTCCATTGCAGCAGGAATAAACTGTCTACCAGCTGGCTCTGCTTCTCCAGGCTCCAGGCAACAACATATTTGCAACATTGTTGCAATTATAGAAGCCTCGGAGCTGAACCAAACAGCAGGCTCAGTTGCACCAGTGATGGAGGAAACTGCTTGCCTAGGCCGGCTGAGCCTCTAATTAAGGCAACATTCTTTCAATTATAGAAGCCACAGAGCTGAAGCAGACAGGTGGCTTCATTACCTGCCTAGGCCTCGGCTTAAAGGAACAGTATCCATTATAGAAGATAAATAAACCCTAGAAACCTGCTTCCAGCCAGCCTTGCTGGGACATTGGGTCAATGGAAGCTGTGGGCAGCCTGAAAGCTAGAAAACAGCCCTCAGCCCGTCACCCACGCTGGCCACACCCCAATGGGGTGAGGGATCCCACTGGGGAGCTTGGCCAGCCTGCAAACAGCCATCAGCCCCTCACCCAGGCTGGCCAGGTACCCCAGCAGGGCCCCAAAACCTGAAGGGACTGTGGGCAGCCTGAAATCACCCCTCAGCTCCTCACCCAGTCTTCCCAGGCACCCCAGTAGGGACCCAAAACCTGAAGGGACTGTGGGCAGCCTGAAAACAGCCCTCAGCCTGTCATCCAGGCTAGCCACACCCCAGTGGGGTGAGGGTCCACACTGGGGGGCTTGGCCAGCCTGCAAACGGCCATCAGCCCTTCACCCAGGCTGACCAGGCACACCAGCAGGTGGACATCCCCAGAGGGGTCCCAGACTGCGAGAGGGCACAGGTCGGGCTGAGGGAACTCCTGAGTGCACAAATTTTTGTGCACTGGGCCCCTAGTATATTATAACACCTGTGTCCTCACCACTATCCTGACATGGAATCTTACCGGTACTGTTGAAAGGCCTCTGTGCATTCCTCCCTGAGCTCATCTTCCTTGTCTCCTCAGTAGTCGCCTCTGTCCCTGCATTGGCACTTGCCATATCCTTGCAGCTTATGTATCTTGGCAGTCATCTTGTGGCTGAGTGCTGAATGTATATGTGTTGCAGTGGTGCTCATGTTACTATTTTTCTAAAGAAACCTTACCACATTTTTTGCCATTTTTTTCTAAACTGACCTCCGATTTGTACCAGCACTGAATCAAGCCACCTCTTGCTCTCCCCACCGTATCTTACAATGTGGGTGAGGAATGAAAATGTACTCAATTTCAGAGCCTACAGCTATGGGACAAAGGATTAGTTCGACAGGTTGACATTTTCTTCCACCATGATCTGGATTGGTATAAAGAGCCTACCATAATAATCTTGAGGGCCTCATGACAGAAACTTTTTAAGATGAGTGGGTTAGGCCCAAATCCGGTTAAGTTTCAGGTGGATGAGCACTTTCTGTGTCCCTAACATTTCCCTCAGGTTTCAAAATCAAGTGTAGTCGTCTTCACTTATGTTGTCTACGGAAGCTTCTTGTCTTGTGAGAGATTCCAGCAGGGTCAGAGGATAGTTTGTACTTGGTAGTGGTCATATGAAAGGCCTTTCCTACCCCTTCCCCCCCAAAGCAACTTCCTCAAGTTGGCAGAGAGTTGAATGAGGCTTCTGGAAAAGGACAGACAAAAACAGGAACAAAACAAAGCCAGTAAGTTGCTAGTTAACATGTAGCTTCAAAAACAAAATGCTTCTATTCCAGAATGATTGGTTTATGGGAAAAAGTAGAGACCAAGACTTTCAGGGAAGAGAGGAAAATAGGTAATAAAACCAGTGAGAAGCAATCAAGCATTGATTGTGGTGCAGATTGAGGACTGGGACTAACTAATAGAAAAGATGCTACTCTTGGGATTAAATCCTTGAGACACATGATAGTTTATAAAGAGAATAGTGAGTGACTAGAAAATATCAATAACTAGCTCTTAATATCTGGGACACGATGAGTACTCATTAATTGATGATTCACTGATACAATCTCATCACTTTATAAAAGTTTACATATAAAAGCATATTTTTGCATACATGATACTTTTTCATATACGAAGTTGTGTTATAACTTACCTGAGTACTTACTTTCCTGAACATTTTATTAAAGAATTGTTTTGGAAGATAACCCAGGTGGTTCTCTTGTTGTCATCTTTGTAAAGTAGTTTTTCCATTGCACAAGAAGTGTAATTCAAAAAACTTTCTGCTGAAGTTCAAGGGACTGGGGGCTGTGAACAAATCCTTCATTTCTTTCATAAAGCCAGCTTTGCTGAATTTTCTATAAAAATGCAGCGATTAAACATTCCTGTGATGGCTCCTCTGTGAAAGCATCGCTGTTCCTGATCGGCACACGCCTGGCCGTTGAGGCCTCCTTTTGTTTGGAGTTGGCAGTTCCAGCGGTTAGAGTTCTTGTCTGGTTGTGTGGGACTCCTTATTTTAATGGGAGCAGCTTCTTCGCTGCATTTTTAAAAAATGGTCTCGGAAGCGTCTTACTGTGGATCTTTGTTGGGGACAAAGGATTATTTATGCTAAAGGAAAATGTATTCCCCGCTGAGTTGGCTCATGGGAAGCATAACAAGCTCATTAGTAATGCCCAGTTGTACTTTGCCCTTTTGCTATGGTAGAGAGAGGAAAAATGACATTAAAAAGGAATTCTGCTATCCTTTGCCTTCCCGCATAGAAAATATGATGTAATATTAGACTTTTCAGTTAGGTTTAGCTCAAGTTCAACTTCAGGACCAGAAGAGATGTTCCTGAAAGGAAGAGGGCAGTATGTGTAGCTGGCACGGTACAGAAGGTATGTCTGGTTGTAACTTGGAGGAGACAGTAACTTTTCCTTGGAAACTGATAGCATTATAGCCTTATAAACTAGATTTTTTTCTTAGGCTCTTTTAATGGTGGTTTACAATAAAAAATAGTATATTATACTGCTATAAGCCATGAAGATTTCTAGGTTTTACCTAGTCTGATTATTTTGAGTGTTTTTAAACTCTTCATTTCTTTTCCTCTCTGAAAATGCATTAAAGAATTTTATTAACCTAACATAATAAAAGTTGTGATTTTCCTTCTTATAGATTTCAAGAAGAGTAATTTGAAGCTAACTTGTGCTGTTCCTTTTTCTTTTGTTGCTGTTATCTTTAGCACCTAGTAGAGGAAATAACTTATGAAAAATTATTATAGAAAGGCATTGAGTATTGTCTCATAGTTAAAATTGATGTTTATGTCTATTACCTTTTCCTCTGGCAAAAGAAGCTCATGGTTAAGGTTGTGAATTTATACAAAGGCCAGATGAACTTTTATGACCCCTATGTAAAGGTCAGATGGGAGATACTTAGCTTTTAGTTTCAGTTGCTGTGATATATGTATTTACATTATGTTTACAGGGGAGAATCCTGGAAGACTTATTGACTAAGTGTTATTGTTAATTTTATTTTGCTAGCCAGAAGCTTCAGGAATTACTTTGAAGCCAGATGTTTCAAGAATTGGCTTGCTTGCAATCATATAGCCAGTTAGAGCTCCCATTACGCAGCCTTTTCTTTTTTTGGTAGATTACTAAATTTATAAGGGGGGGAAGGGAGGAGTGCACTAGGACTCTTGAGCCACATCACCCCTATTCCCTGCTTCGCATCCTTTCTCTATTTTAGGAAAAATAAAAAGAATCACTTTGGTGCTAGTAACAGAAACAAGATATTAAAATGTGTTCCATGTTTTCCTGTTTCAAATGAAGAGTGCTTTTATGAAGTAAGAAGCTAGGAATGATTATTGGTCTTATCAAATGATTGCAATTAGAAGAAAAAGTTTTAAGTTTTCAATCAAATAGAGTAAAATAGATTCCTAATAATTTGAAGTTTTGGGTGAGTAGGAAAGCTGCCATTGTCTGCATATTAATGTTTTGTTCTATTTTCAGAAAAGCAATTTGATTTGAGTATTACTGACCATGCAGCCTGCAATTCAAGTAAGTGTTTTGGAAAAAATATTTTTATGAGATTAATATAATAAAATTATAATAATTAGTAAAATACTGAAATTATCAAAATGTTTTTATTGTGCTAGTTTTTTAAGCATCAACTTTTAATAATAGAAATACTATATTTTTACTTTCTGTTTTTAAAAGGATTCTAATTCTAGGCTTATCCTACATAATCAAAGGGTCATATGCAAATTGACCCTAACAGCAGAACAACTGGGAATGACTGGTCACTATGACACACACTGACCACCAGGGGGCAGATGCTCAATGCAGGAGCTGCCCCTGGTGGTCAGTGCACTCCCACAGGGGGAGCTCTGCTCAGCCACAAGCCAGGCTGACAGCTACCAGTACAGCGGTGGTGGTGGGACCCTCTCCCGCTTCCTCAGCAAAGCTAAGGATGTCTGACTGCAGCCTAGGCCTACTCTCTGCTGGCAAGTGGACAACCCCTGAGGGCTTCCGGGCTGCCAGAGGGATGTCTGACTCTCAGCTTAGGCCCAATCCCCTGGGGAGCTCTCCCAGATGGTGAGAGGGTGCAGGCCGGGTTGAGGGACCTCCCCCCGCCCCCGAGTGAACAAATTTTTGTGCACCGGGCCTCTAGTATTAAATATTTATAAGAGTAAAAAAATACCTAGGGTTGGTGGGCCCATCTTATTTATACTGTCCTGGGAAAAGAAGTCGAATATGTTGTAGTGTCCCTCTCATTACAATTTAGTATATATTTGTATTTAAAAAGCTTTCAGTAAATACAAATATAAAGTTTTTATTTTAGATAATTGTATATGTGCCTCATAAAGCCTATAAATAACCAATTATTAAAATTTAAAGAGGGTTTTGTTGTTGTTTCTCTCTTTTTCTGGGGGGGGATGGGGAAGGGGACGCAAGATGAGGATAATGAGATAAACTAGAATGATCTTACGTTTGAATGATTTCCAGGCTTGGTACAGTATTTGCTATATTTTTCTGATATCCTCTTAAGTTTTTTTTTTAATTTTACTAGAAATAGAACATGATTGACTATTCACTTAAAGACAAAAATCACAGTGAAGGTCTGCGAGAAAGATGCAAGCAGCTGATAATAAAATTTGCTTGTCAAGGGAAAGCTTTATTCTGTAAGATTTCATTTCTGATCATAGTTCTGCATCCCTGTGAGATTCGGACAAGTTATTTTGTTTTACTTCTCCGAATGTCTGCTTCCATGCCTCAAGTGAGGGTCATTGCACTTATTTGTAGGATAGTTGTGAGGAATCAGTGACGTAACATGCACAAAGTGCCTACTGGAATGCGTATTGCATAATAAGCACTTCAGAAGTTTGGTTGTATCATTTGTCCGACAGAATTATCAAGATGTAAAACTGGAGCTGTAAAACCTGTGTCATGCATGTCTTTCTTTTTATGTTTTCTTTTTTATTAAGAAAGGAGGCTGATCTAGCTAACAGTGGATGATAGCCAGAGAATAGAATTTATCAAATCGTTAAGAACAACTCCGAATGTGATCCTGCTTGTGCTCCCTCCTATGCTATGCAGCTTATCCTTCTACTCACTAATAAAGAGTTCTATTATCCTGCTTCCCTCGTGGGACTTGGAGATCCTTGGCAGTCTCCTAGAAAGTCTTAGTCTTCCCCTTTGGTCTTTTCAAATCCATACTGAGTATGCTCAGAACTGTATTACTCAAAACCATTTATTATCTGACTATTCTTTGTTCTCTTTTTATACAAGTCTCAGAAATGTCATGAGGTTCATGTTAATTATATTTTTTTGATTTCTCATAATGTGTTTATTTATCATTGCCACATTGACCATGCTTTTCTCATTTCTACACTAATGGCCATTAATATTTTCTTAACTTGGTGAATATTTTCATAGTTTTGTCTTATAGTTCCATAAAACCTTCTCTAATCTAGATTCCACAGATACATCTATATCGATTCTTCTCTGAGCACATTCTTGACATCTCTCAAGGAAATTTTTGCTTCTCTACCTGTGATGATTGTGAGAACTTCCCAGGATATTACCCTCTTTCTCTGCTTACTATACTAGTTATCTAGTTATTCGGTGGACATCCTCTTACTTCATTCAAACTCTGACTTTTTATTTCAAGCTACCCTCCTGCAAGAACCCTCTCCCCACCCCCACCCCCCTTCTCCTGTCATTTCACATGGGCTCTATTCCCCTTTCTGCATTGAGTATTGATAGTCTTTTCTCTAAATAATATTGTATTAAATTTTCATAAAATTTCAAAACTTTCCAAGTGCTGGTTGGATAGTATGCTTATGTCAGTTTTTATTCCAAACCAGGAATTGGCCAGGTAGTAAATATTTTTGACTTTGAGAGTCAACAGGCAACTTGGAGGCAATTATGTAGGCACTTACATAACAAGGCATTTTTAAATGTGAAAACCATACTGTGCTTATGGGCCATGCAAAGTCAGATGACGGACCAGGCTATTTAGGATATTTTCTTTAAAGATAATACTCTCATTATGATTTAAAGTTTAAAACGTCATTTATGCATTCATTCAATTTATCTATTATTCAACAAATATTGCTAGGACCAATGCTAGATGTTACAAGGATGTATCTTATAAGGCAATGTTCATTAACCCATCTTACAGCCAAGATGCTGAGACTCTGGTCAAATAACTTTTGAAACTGACTTACCTCACAAGCCAAGTAAAAATATAACTTATTGATTTTTATTCTCTTGGCTTGATAGTAGAATTTGTCTGTTAATTAGGGGGTTCACTTACATTTACCACAGTAGTGGATATTGACAATGTCTCAAGTATCTCGACTAATAGTTATAATAGTTTGCTTCCAGTTTATTTATTTCTATATATATTGTATTATGCATGGTCTGTAACTCGTGTTTAAGTACAGATGTGGGTTATGCTGACTTAACAAGGGCACATCCATTCCTTTGGTTGGCGTTTTCTCTAGGTGTGGTTTGGAGAAGACCTGCCTTTAAGCCCCCGGAACCCTCTGACCCCCAGACATGGGCCAGGTTTGGCTGATGTTTGTCAGTATGATGAGTGGATAGCTGTGAGGCACAAAGCCACCCTGTTGCCCATGCAAGAAGACCTGTCAATCTGGTTATCTGGGTTACTAGGTAAGGCTTGAAAAGACGTTCAAAATTGTATTCTTGTATTAGTAAACATTTATTGAGAACCTTATTCTTCGTTAAGGAGTGCTTGTTCTAGAGGCTGGCGTTACTCCTGTGAGTGAGATCTCACAAAGCTCATATTCTAGTTGGGAGGATATTCTATCTCACTCTGCCCCTTAGGCTTGAATAGTAAAGAAGTTTGAGGCTTAATAGAAGAGGTCAGTAAGCTTTCAATAATCAACATTTTCACTGTTAATATTAAAGTCCTTTTTAAAGTCTGTAGGTATAATTTTGGGACCTATATTTTACTGATCCCCCCACCTCCACCCCCTGCCCTTTAATTCTGTATAAGGAATGGGGTTCTGAATGGCATTTATATTGAAGTTAAAATGATTATTCATGACACCTCGGAAGAAGTGTCAGGTGGGAGACTGTCTGGCATCATATTGCTTTACTTAGTAAACAATATGGTAAGTGCCCTAAAGTTTCTCTGCAGAAAAATTCTTTTAATACAAAATTTCATGTAGCATTGCAGGGTTTTTGTGAAAAAGGTATACGAAGCTCATCTGTGACCTTCCCGAGATAATTAAAACACAGCAAACACTCACTTCAGATATCTAATATCAGTTTGATTTAGAAAATATCTTTTTTTAAGTTTATGGTGTAATGAAGCTTCCAAAGAAGGTATTTTAGATGTGAAAAGTTAGTATTCCCTGAGTCTTTGCTAGGTTACTGTCTTTAATTTTTAAGTTGCAACAAATTCCATCTTATTTATAGAGAATTTTCCTTTTTCTTGTATAAGCAGTAGTAATGAGCAGTGAATCAAAACTTAACCTTAATAGTGAATATTGAAACATACAGCACTTTGGTCTTTTAAAAATGAAATAATAGAAAATAAAATAATTAAAATGAAATAAAAGACATGTCAAATAATTTTTTTTCTGTACTACATCACAGATATTTTTGTTTCAGTTGTCATTTTTTATTTTGGCCTTCTCTGCTGTACCTTCAAAGAGTGAATGATTGTAGTCTGATCTAACATTTGTCTAGTATTTCAGCCATAATCTACTTACATTTAATTAAATTTTAACCATAGTCTTTGAATTTACTGTTTCTAGAGGAATCTTAACGTCGGGTATGTTCTTAGGTATTGAAGTTAAGGCAGAAAGATTACTGGAAGAGCTTGATAATGGAGTGCTGTTATGCCAACTGATTGATGTTCTTCAGAACATGGTGCAAGCCTGCAGCTCCGAAGAAGCAGGGGTAAGGAGATGTTGGACAGCAATGGTCTTATACCTTGGTACATACTCATTTGTTTACGTACATTTCTTATTATCTCTACAAGGTTGCTAACTTCCACCCCAACTATCTATAAGACCTTGTATAATTTGTCTTTTTCAGAATCTAGAAAAATACTCTTACTTGTAAAGTGGAGGGATTCACATTTACCTTGTAGAATTTATTTGCAAGGATTCCGCATTTAATTTAGTGCCTACTGCATAGTAAATGTCCAGTAGCTAGCTCTTCTTGAGAACAATAATATAGGATTGTTATGAGAATTAAATGAGAAAAGAGCTTGTGGTGGTTCCAGGTACACACTTAGGAGCTACATCATCATCATCACCTTTATATTCTTCATATATTGTCTTGGTGAGTAAATTCTATAAATATTGGTTGATGAATAATCATTTTTTAGCCAGTTTTTCTCTGTTGACCCTCAAGTTATGATTTGAAGAGATAAGGGTTTCTCTCTTTTCATCAAGCATGGCATTTTCACATGGGGTCTGGACACTCACACAGTGTTGGTGAAGTACAAAGTGGTATCATCTTTCCGGGACACAGTGGGTGATGTATATCACATTGAAAATAGAGCCCTTCCTAAAAAAAGGTGAAGGGCTTAGGAAGTACAGATTGATAGTTACAAAAGTTATGGGGAGTAAAGTACAGCATAGAGGATTTAGTCAATAATATTGTAATAACTATGTATGGTGTCAGGTGGGTACTGGAAATGTAGGGGGAACTAATATAAAATAATATTGAATGCAAAATGTAAGTGAAAAAAATAAAGCACATCCTATGATACATAATTCTACTCTCAAGAATTTGGTTTTTGGAAAAAGTCACAAATTCACAAAATGCAAAAAACTAGGAATAACCTAAATACTCATCAATAGAGAAGTTGTTAAAAATTAGTTATGGTTCCTAAACACACTTGATTATTACCCATTCATTCATGAGAAATGACTCTTTTAATCTGTTCTTTTTTACCCTAAAAGATACCTACAACCCACTGTTAAATATGCGTGAGCAATACACACAATCAAATTGCAGAGTAGTTTGTTTCTGTAACATTCTTTAGGTACAGATATCTACCAAGTGTATACTTGTGCCTGGAGATGTCTTGCTACAATGTGGGTGAGAGGATTTCAGTTGACACTAACCATCTTTATATTCAGCTGTATCGTTTGATTTTTTTTCTTTGTTTATGTTTTTGGCAATGATCATATATTCTGTATACATTAGAGAAACTAGCAAGACCATTTTAAATCTGGAAAATAATAGCAACAGGAAGGGGTATATAAGGAACTGGTGATTTTGTGGTTATCTTTAGAGAGAGAGGAACTGAGGGGTAGCATAGGAGAGAGACTTACGTTATGTCTACTATGACTAATGCATTTAAAAAAATCATATACATGAATTGCTTATTCAAGTAAAAATTTAAACAGAAATAAAACTAAAAACCTCTCAACCTCAGCAGGGTTATCTAAATACTCTTGATCCAGATACTCAAATAATTAGGGTTCTATAAAACTTAGATCATCAATTTTCAAAGAACTCGAATTAAGAATGGGCTACTACTTCCTTTCTGATAGTCTTCTCAGGAAACTCAGAATCATATTTATAAATCTGCAAATAGGGAAGGAAGCAAGCATGAGGGTGTCTATTAATCTTTAACAGGGCAGTAATTCTGTGTTTGTATTGAACTATGTATGGAGAAATGCTATGGAGATATACTTTAGAGTGTCATTTTTAAAAGTTAATTTATTTTAAATTGAAAAGATTTTTGTGTCATTTCAAAAAGAAAGAAGTTAGAAATGATTCAATCCTACATTTTAACCAGATTGTTTTCTTAACTATACTAAAGGAGAATAAGAAAATAATTTTGAAGATAACTAATGTTTTATACTTTTTAGTTGCATTCAATGCACTGAGTATTTCTTTAGCGATTAGAATGGATAGCTAATGAAAATATCCATGATGCG
>PVJC01045557.1:0-13629 GCA_004026665.1 Murina feae | reverse complement strand
CCAACTGCATCCCTCCAGACTTTACCTGGCTCTTCTCACTCTCCCAAGCTCTAGTGCCTACATTAACCCACACCTGCTGCCTCTCCTGCTAACGCTCTGCATTCACTAGACAACTTGGAAAAGTTTGCCATTTTCTGTTACTATGGGCTCTTTCCTTGAGCTTTTTCTCAAATGCTTCCCTATTCCCATTCAGGCACCATGCTATCGGCAACTTATTCATCCAGGTCTGAACCTGCATCTTGCTTTCTCAGAGAATTCTCCCCTGCCCCCTAGCTTAGTTGAGGTTCCCAGTTATGTATTCTACATTGACTTGGATGATGATTCTCTTAAAGACTGTCCTTCGCACAGGACTGTAAGCTCCATGTGAGCAGGGATCTGTTTGCTCAGGATCTGGTGCTGACACATGGTAGGCACTCAGTGAATATTTGTTGAGTGGATAAATGAATGAATGAAGTGGAATGGGTTTATGAATTCATTGATTGGGTCGGCTGACTAGACCCAAAGGTGGTGGGATGGAGCCAGTGTGGACCTTGGACTCTTTGACCTGACCTGTTTATCCAGGTCTCCCTTGCCAAAGAGGCATTTTTCCTTTAGCTCATTCTAGTTTGGGAAATTTATCTGATAACTTCAGCTCCCCATTTTTAAATATGTTAATGGTAATGCACAAATGTTAATGCATAATGATTTAAAGTTTAGTTTTTAAAACTTGTGCCCTTTTTGTGAAAAGCCTGAAGGCTCAGGCTCAGTAAAATATATTAATAATGAAAAGATCTGAGGTTCTCAGCATTGGCAATTAATAAAATACCAAGCAGCACCCAGATGGCGGCCTCATCTTGCCCTGCCTCATACCTTTGTCCTCTGCTTAGGGTCACCCTGTCCCCACACAGTGCTTCCGCATTCCAATGGTTGTGATGAATGACACTTTACACTGAAATATTTTAGAGCACCCATTATAACACCCAATCTTTCATAACAAATATTATTTTTCTCCACTGTCTCCAAATATAATTCTAATGGCTAATATACCCCACAAGACAGTTCTCAGGATAATTTAGGCCAAATATTTTTTGCCTAATTACCTAAGCTATTGTTGCTGCTTTCCTCATTCCCGCAGCCTGAAAGCCGGGCCCTCAGTGAGCAGGAGTGATGGCAGGAACAGGATGATGGTTCCCAGGGTATCATGCCAATGGGTAAAGGAATGAAGCCAATTGCAGAGCATGGATCAAAGCCAGAGAACATCATCTCCTCTTCAAAGTAGGGGTCCTGAGTAACTGGAACGCGTGAAGGTTAATGATGGCTATGAGCAACTATGAAGCATCTTTTTCCTTTTCTCTTCTCCAGTTTCCCAATCTCTCTCACTCTAAGGTAGATAAAACACAATGCTGAATAAGTATAGGTTCTCTCTCTCCAGGAAGTCCATCGGAACATGTAGAATGTTACCCCCATAACCATATATTTCAAACTGGCTGTCCTTTCTGCCCATCTGGTGGCATCGCACCTGCCTAAAGGGCACGCACGTTACAATTAATCCACTTCGATCAGTTCCGTTATTTTGTTTATCATAGATTTTTTTTGCACTTGTTTTGTTTTTTAAAATATTGCATTACAATGTTCGCCTTGACTACTGAGTTCTTGGCAAGCACTTAACATTTGTGCCTGAGGCGACCTCCTTGTTCTAGGCCCCCCCTGCTAGCAGAGCAGGCGAGAATGTCCTTCTGTTGGACAGTGAAGATCACTAATGATGTGTCATCACAACTGCATACAGTGATTTTCTTTCCAATTTAGAGGCCCAGCTATTTTATGATAAACCACATTATTGAGGTTGTGATGCTGTTTGTTTTGCCCAGCCTGACACGATCGTTTAAATAGTAATCTTTAGGAATAAAGAATTGCTTATGTTTCTCACCTGGATTTTAGTCTTTTGGGAAAAAAAACAACAGCATGGCAAAGTGAATTGAATTTATCTTTACGTTCACCTGTACTCAGCCAATCTGAGTCTTATCACATATGCCTGGCAGATACATATGAGCTGCTTAGATTGCATCAAGTGAAGTTCTTTATTTATTTATTTATTTATTTATTTAAAAAAATTGATTTCAGAGAGAGGGAGAGAGAGAGAAACATCAATGATGAGAGAGAACCATTGTTCGGCTGTCTCCTGCATGCCCCCCACTGAGGACTGAGCCCAGAACCTAGGCATGTGCCCTGTCTGGGAATTGAACCATGACCTCCTGGTTCCTGGGTTGATGCTCAACCAATGAGCAACACTGGCTGGGCTCAAGTGAAGCTCTTTATATTGGGGGGTCATTTCTGTTTTCAAAAAGCACCTCTCGATGGTCCTGAGACCACTGTGTCCAGCCTGTGGTCCTGCCACGCGCAAGTTCACATCCCTGCATTTCAAAGAAAATCAGCTGCAGGTGTTCCCAGACATGCAATGCCCCACTGATGCAGTCAACACCAGCCACACTGTGAGCGGGAGTATGTTAGGACATATTTAAAAGCCAGAGGCTTTCACCGGAGAGACAAATGGCCAGAGGAATGTATGAAATCATAGCTAAAATAATTTTATCCTCCCAGCAAACATTTAAATCAGTTGACCAAGAAGGGTTGATGCTGAAACGACTTTCTATCTTAGTGGGAAGTGGAGGGAATCCTGCTGGATTCCACGCTGTGGTGTACCATCGCCAAGGACCGTTTTTGAGACTTTTATTGAAATGGCAAACAGTAACTCGAAGTGAAGAACAAGGGAGACCCCAACAGGAAAGAAAAAAAGGCTCAGAGTTCAGATGACAGCGTACAGACCTCTATACACTCAGCCACACAAATCGAAACAACCCGAACAAATGCCAAACGTGCAAGGAAAGAAACGTCACTTATCAGAGGTTTGTGGTGTGTGTGTTTTATGTTGTCTCCATATGGCAACATGTTCTGTCGCTAGATAAAGAGGACTGGGGACCAGGAAGGGCAGGAGGCTTTGCTAATCCACACTGAGCCCCGGGCTCTGTGACCTCAAGAAACTCTCTGGGGTTTGTTGGCCTCACTTAATCACACATGCACACACACATCACTATATCCGCTTTTAAAAATATATATATTTTATTAATTTTTCACAGAGAGGAAGAGAGAGGGATAGAGAGTTAGAAATGTCGATGAGAGAGAAACATCCATCAGCTGCCTCCTGCACACTCCCTACTGGGGATGTGCCTGCAACCAAGGTACATGCCCTTGACCAGAATCGAACCCGGGACCCCTGAGTCCGCAGGCCGACGCTCTATCCACTGAGCCAAACCGGTTAGGGCTATATGCTGCTTTTATGGTATAAAAAGGGAGGAACTAACAAAACTTCTGGAAACCTGGCGTCATTTTGGTGTCTGGTGATTGTGAGAAAGAGGACCAACAGAGGTGCTCAGATCTGAGAGGGAGTCTGCTCTCTCTGGTGCCTGAGCAGGAGTTTGCTGTGCGGGTATCCTTGGGAAGGCTTTGCAGGACTACCTGCCTGCCCACAGGGGAAGAAACCGTTTAGTTCCACAGGAGCACCTGCCCTGGGGTGGGCTGCCCTCAGCACAGTGTGATACCCCACTTCCTGTCCTCTCCTGTTTTTAGGCAATGCTCTCTGGGCTCCCCTGGCTTTCTAGATGTTTTAGGGTGTTATTTGGGCGGGGGGGGGGTAGAGGACATATCCCTGTATCTTATCTAGTCACAAAAGAGCCTGCCTCCTTTGCTCAGGTAGAAACCTGCCCAGATGTGCATATAGACCCACAAAGGCACTGTTCCTTCAGCCAGTGAGCTCCAGCTTGTAGTCCACGCCACCCTCTTCGCCTGGTAGGCCTCCTGAGCATCACCCGGAGACTAGGTGAGGAGCTCGTCATCCTGTGCTTGTTTGCCTCGTAGCCCTTCTCTACCCGACATGGCTTAAAACAAGCCCTTTCTGAAGCTCACCCACCTTTGTTCATCCCACTGCTCACCCTCTTTGCTCCTGCCATTGTGCTCTAAAGCCAAATAAAAGTGACTTCTTGTTCATCGTCGCATGTATTCTTGGTTCACACGAGTTCTCATCGGAGGTTCATGCAGACGCTCCTGTTGTACGTGGAATTATTGAGTCCATTCTTCGCTGCCTCCCACCCTGGCTCCCATACCTATACCCTTGGCTATGCAACTTTTTGTAATACCTCACACTAATGGCCGGGGGCAGCTCTCTGCCCCTTTGCCCCTTTGCCCCTTGACTTTGGCCTTGGTTGCATGGCTTGCTTTGGCCAATGGCACATAGGGGAATGGTAGTGTGCTGACTCCGATTGGATCCCAAGCCTTGCATATTTCCATTGGCCCTTTCATGCTTCTCCCATTGCCACGAGAACAGCTTCTCCTGGGAAAGGGCTGCCCTTCAGCCCGAGGTCTAGAACAAGCAAGCTCATTGGATCAGAGCTGCCCGGGGCAACAGGCAGATGCTTGGCAGTGGCCATCTTAGCTTGAAACACTGCTGCTCTTGCTCACCCACAGATGCAGGAGAAGTACGTGCTTCTGCCACCTCACACTGTTCAGTGGTGAACTCCTCCTTGTCCTCCAAGACTCAGCTAAGGGACTTCTTTCAGGAAGTGGCCACTGACATGCTAGGAAAGACTTTAGCCTGAGGGTTAGATTCCCCTGCTTGGAGCCTCCGTTCTCGTTAAATCTGGGATGCCAGTCTTCTTCACCCTTTCCTCAGGCTGTCCTCACACCTCACACCAATTAATAGTCAACTCCTTCTCGATCTCTGTGAGTCCATGGAATCACCGCAGTAGCTTCTTGTGTGGTTTCTCTGCTCCCACCCTCTCTACAGTAGTCTTTTCATAGTTGCCAGAGCCATTGTTCTAAAACTGAACCCCAATATGTCATATCTCCACCTCCTTCTCACCCTCATCACCAGCCTGTCTCATCTTGCACTCTAATGCTCAAATATGCTTTCTCTTTCATTAATTCAACAAAAAAAAATTTTACTGGGTTCTTTTATTTTGTAGTAAAGCACAAATAATAATTTCTATCATGCAAACTCTGCAACTTCTTATCTCCATGGCTGCTTCACCCCCAATGCAATTCCCACTCTAATTCTTTCCTACTTATCGTTCAAGTCTCAGACCAGTTGTGCATTTCCTCTTTTTGCATGTACATACATTGCCTATTTACTAATGCTTTTTAAGGTGCCAATTTGTTGTAATATTGTTGACTGGCTTCTTGTTTTTTCTTCTCCTCTCCTCTTTCTCCTTCTTCAATACTCTCTGGTTGGATTGCGTTTTATTTTTTACACAACACTTTTCCAAACACCACTTACGTTATATTGTTAGATTTCCACCAAACCCTGTGAGTAAGCAGGTGGGTATAATATCTCACTTAACAAAAGAGAAAGCTGGGCCTCAAGATGGGGTGAACTGACTTTTATAAAGTTACCTGTTAGCGAGCGTTAAGAGCTAGATTGTCAACTCTCAGCCCAATTTTATTCTATTTCACAGCATCTCTTGATTTGAAAGTCTTTTCTCACAAGGGACTAGGCATGCAGGGGCCCCCCAATATTTAGATAGACATTCATAAAGTTAAGCAAAATGATGTATTGTCTAGTCCATCCTCTCTATTCTAGTAGGGGAGGTCTAGAGGATGTGGTAGTAAAAGATAGATTGCCACAGATGCTGTTACTGTCTTCCAAAGGTTTAATCAAAGGGTTAAAAAACTGAAAAGACTTTTTAGAGCATAAGAAAGAAACCTTTCCCAGTAAATCTGATGATATGCCTGTAATTAAGTCAAATAGGTTAAAGGCTTGTTATGCTAGCATTAACACGTAATTCATCCATTGAATTACAATGAGATTCATGTAAGGATTACACGTAAAATTCCATGTAATGAGATGTATTCATCATCAAAAGCTTTTTGCCCTTTAAGAAAATGTTACAATAATTATCCCATGAACGTGAAAAGTCAATAGAGGTGAAAATGCATGTCTTTTTATACCATCATTGTGATTGTATTTATATTGGCAAGGCCTAACCCTACTGACATTTAACTTTCCAGGGAAAGAACCGGCTGCTGCCCTCTCCTCTCATCTCACCCTTTCCTCTTGGGCCATCCAAGAGTGCTCTCTGCCCTCATTCTCAGCTCCTCTACCAGAGATACAGAAATGAGGATCTTGTTTCTTCACTTAACAGAGCAGATAAGTTAGAATGTGATTACTCACTTTACAGAGGATTCACTAGAGACTTCCTTTAAACATTCTCTCTCTTTTTTTAATTGCAGTCTTTCTGAAAGTGGGGGCTCAGCAGTATTTAGCGTAGGAGCTTTGAAGATGATTACACATTTCACGTAAATGAATCCAAAATACATGTATTCTAGATTTATTAGTAAAAGGTATTATAACATTGAGACTTTAGTGATTTAAGAGTAGAGATGAGTTTTGAGAAAGCTACAACATAGACAACCATTTAAATGCAAAAAAAACTTATAACCCAACCCTAGTAATAAGTTTTAGTTCATGTGCTCAGTCAGGGCTATGTAAATGATACCAGACACTGAGTGTTGAATAAAAGAGTTTGACTTTCCCCAGAATCTATCTAGAATGTAATGTCACGTATCGTTGGCTTTTAAAATAATCTGTTGCTGCCTTTTAGCCAAAGGAAAATTAAAGGATAGACATTTTAAATCCAACATGTTAAAGGCAAAACAATAATATTTAATTTGGCTACTGGTATTTCAACATTCAATTCTTCTTTAACTTTAACTACCATGTAAATAAAGTAACTTTGTTTAGGGCCATTGGTATGTCCCATGAATGAAAGTAGCAGAAATAATTTATTTTTCTCCTGTTCATGAATGATTTTAAGCAACATCTGTCCATTTAGGTGAAAAAATTTCAAATAATTTTGTGTTAATATGCAAATATTTCGTAGCAGGAAAGTTGCATTGTGAAAGACTTGGTCTTTAAAAAAAATACAGGCATACTTTATTTAAACCTTTTGTTATGATGTTTAAAAGATGTTTCAGCCATGAAATATCTTTTTCCTATGGCTGCATAGGAAAAAACCTGTCACTCACAGGCTCTTGCTTTCGGTCATGCTTAATAAAGAAGAGTGCCATTTGGAGCATTAGAATGGAATTTGATGTGTATCTTTAATGTATGTGCCATGGGATGTCTTAATTTTGTATGGGTCAGCAGGTGCTTTTTATGGAGACTGCTATTATCTCAGGTAAATTCTCCAGCCTTTTTTCTGTACTGTCTAGTTTCTTTTATATAAAAGAGATAAAGCAAGTGTCTTTATAATACATTTCTTTAAGTACATGAAAACTGATGGAAGATCTTATATTCTTAAGAATCAAGATAGTCATTGCCAGAGCTCACAAAGTCAGTCCTCAGGATGGAAGGAGACTGGATGTCTCCTTTTGTCATCATAGAAGCTTCTGGAAGAAACCATACAGTCACCAATATGATTGTGACTAAAGCCATAGGTCCAGTAGCCAGTAGACATTGTGAATAGCTATTGGTGTTTTTCACTACAAAGGCAATTTTCTCTCTAGTACTAGTCTTCGTTATAGGAGCGACAGAACAAGTTATTTTTTAAAAATAAAACTCCAGTCCAAACTCTACTCCCACATCCATCATAATTCGGTCAACATTCGCTTACATATCTAGTGGTATTTTATTCATTTGTTGAGTAAGTATTGCTTTGGTTGAGTGTTCATAGTCTTTATTCATTTTTTAAAAATTGGTTGTTTGTTTCCTTATTGTTGAATTTTGAGAATCCTTTGTGTATTCAAGATACAAGTCCTTTATAAGCTATGTGATTTTCAAATATTTTTTATCCATTCTGTAGCTTGTGGGTTTTTTTTCTGTCTTAGAGTATCTTTTGAAGAAAAAAGGTTTAAATTTTTATGAAGTTCTACTTACCATTTTTTTTTATTTTATTTTATGGCTGATGCTTTTAGTGTTGTGTCTCAAAATAAAATGCTTTGCCAACATCAAGATCATATAGATCTTCTGGTGTTTTTCCCCTAGAAATGTGAGAAAGTCATTGTTCTCCAAGAAAATATAACAGTGCTAAATGTGTATTCACATTACAAATATCTTCAAAATACATTAAAGAAAAACTGATATATCTGTGAAGTGAAGTAAACAAATCCACAGTTATACTTGATGACATTAACACCCTTCTCAGTAACTGGAAAAAGAAGTAGACAGAAAAGAAGGAAGGCTATAGGTGATCTGAACAGCACTATCAACCCATTTGACCCTGATACTCATTTCTTGAACACTCCATCTAACAGCAGCAGAATACACAAATCCAGCAAGACAGACCATATTCTGAGTTATGAAACAAACCTTATAAAACTTAAAAGAATAGAAATAGTACAAAGTATGTTCATAGACCCACTGGAATTAAATTAGAAATCAGTAAAAGCATTATTTTAAAGTGTCCAAGTTAAAACGTTAAACAATACACTTCCAAATAATGCATGGGTTAAAGAGAAAATCTTCAGGGAAATTAGAAAATCAGTTTAACTGAAGCAAAGAACAGATGGAACAAATAGAAAATAGCTCTTGGATACTCCGCTGTGTTTCCCCCCTTTACTGTATTATTTTGTGTGTGTTTCAACTGGTATGATTTCTATAGATCTAAATAAGTTTAATTATTCCTTGCTTGGCTTTGTTGAGTCTACCAATCCATTTTCGAAGGCATTCCCCAACATTTATGTTTGATTTTTTATACGTTTAATTGCTCTGCTGAAATTACTCACATGATGTGGCATGTTGTTCACCTTTGCCATTAGATCATTTCACATATTAATCACAGTTATTTTTAAATTCCCTTTAAATAGTTCTAACATCTGTGTCATATCTGAGTCTGGTTTGCTTTGGATCTTATTTTGTTTCTTGGGAGTCTTGGGAATTGGCCTTTTTCCTTTGTTTGTTTACCTTTTGTATACCTTGTCATTTCTCGTTGAAAGCCAGGCATGTTATGTATAGTAAAGACTGAGGTAAATATGTTTATGCTTTTAAATGAACACTTTTTACTATCTTTAAGGCCATTAGTATGGAAGTTAGCACTGATTTAATCAGAAATTGGGTTCTTTCCAATGCTCTATGTCCCTGAGCTGAGATTGGTGCTTCCTTTTTATTATTATTACTAGTGGCCCGTTGCAGGAAGATTCCTGCAAGAATAGGGCTTCCTGAGCCAGAGCGAAGCAGAGAAGGGAGTGAAGCCCGCCTCGGCTCCCGTCTCCGCTGCCTCGGCTCCCTCCCTCCCTTCTTCACTGTCTCCGCTGCCTCGGCTCCCTCCCTCCCTTCTTCACTGTCTCTGCTGCCTCGGCTCCGTTCCCTTCTCTACTGCTTGGCTCCCTTCTGCAGCACTTGGCTTCCTTCTATGCTGTCTTCAGTCTTCGCTCACCTGTGTATGCAAATTAACCTCCATCTTTGATGGATTAATTTGCATACCACCGCTCTAATTGGCTGGTGGGCGTGGCTTAGGTGTAACGAAGTGGGGGTTAATCTGCATATTACTCTTTTATTAGATTAGACTTTTTTCAATAAGAGATTTTTAAACCCAAAATTCTACTGGTTTTCAATAAATCTTTAAAATTTTAAAATATGGTGTGAAATTTTGTGCTGTTGTGAGCAAAAGGGCCTCTACCTTTCATAAATTTCTCAAAATGATCCATGATTTAAAAATTGTTACAGTAGCTCCTACTTTGTGACATTTAAATATGTATCCTCTTCTATATTATTACCAAACTAGTGGCCCAGTGCACGAAATTTGTGCACATTAAAAGGGGATTAATTAGAGGAAATATTTTAATATTGCTATTTGCCCTTTCTCTATAATAGAAGTGTCAGAGATTAAAGAAAATTAGTAAAACGTATACAAAAATCTTCCTCCTCTCAGAGTCTGAGGTGCACCATGGAACCCAGAGTCAAGACTTCAACCACCCACGTGCACCTCAGAATCGCTTGAGACCCAAACCTAGATGGCCCCCCTTCATTGGGCTAGATCCAGACCCAGCCGGCCCCACCCTGTCAAGCCCTGTCAGGTGGGGGGGTTCAGCCTCAGGTAACCTGGGTGCCAGGGCAGGGGAGCACAGCCTGAGGTCCCCCATCAAGCCCTGATGGGCAGAGGGAGTGGCCTGTAATCCCCCAGCCTGGTGCCGGGGCAGGGGGCATAGCCTGAGGTCCCCTGGCTCAGCACCAGGATGGAGGGCACACTTTGAGGGCCCCCGTCAAGTCCCACTGAGTGGGGGGCACAGCCTCAGGTCTCCTGGCCTGGGGCCAGGGCAGGGGGCATGGGCTGAGGTCCCCCAGCCTGGCACCAGGGAAGAGAGTGCAGCCTAAGTTCCTCTGGCCTGGTGCCAGGGTGGGGGGGAGCAGCCTGAGGTCTCCTGTCAAGCCCTGCGTGTGGAAGGCACGACCTAAGGTCCCCTGTCAAGCTCCATGCAGGAGGTAGGTGGGCACGCAGCCTCAGGTCCCTGCTGATTGCTCCTTAAGGCTCGTTATGGGAACTTAGCCTCAGCTGTGGGTGCAAATTGACCGGAGTGATGGTCAATTTGCATATTCCCTCTTTATTATATAGGATGCTTTCAAAAGCCTTACTCATAAAGTTAAATTGCTACCACAAGTTTTTTGCCAAATTCTAGTCAAAGTAAGAGATGGGGGTGAATTAGCAAATAATTAGGTCTATGGAGCCCCAATCACAAATTTGAGGAAGTGCTACTATACTAAGGTGACCAGACGTCCTGCTTTTGGTGGGACAGTCCCAATTTTTAACAATTTGTCCCTCGTCCCGCGGCATTTTAAAAAAGTCCTGATTTTTGGAAAGAGACATATGTACTACTCTTTGTAATATTTTAAGTAATAATAATAATAATAATAATAACAAAAGAACCCCCCCCCCCCAGTCAATGGTGTCCCACTTTACCAATGTTAAAATCTGGTCACCTTATACTATACTAAGTGTTAACTACAAAACTAAACAAATCCATAATCCCTCTGCAATGCAGGAGCCACATGGCTCACTGCTACTTATCACTTGCTTATTTGAAGAGTTATAGATAAGTGAGAACTGACCCTGAGACTCTTAGAAAATAAAGGTACTGGAATGCCTGGGGCACATGAGACACATCTCTATATTTACAATAAAAGTCAAGAAAAAATGATTTCCTTTATTAAAACTGACCTTTCACAACTTGTCAGAATTATGTACTATATGGTGTGAGATGGATTCTGCAGTACTTAACTGAAATGTTTGTCTTTGTTCATTGTTAACCACTTTCTGGTATGCTTTCTTTTGAGGGAGATAGAAATTGTTATTTCTCTGGGGGCATTTTTGCTTTCTTATTTTTTAGAAACAGCTTATTGACAGTAGTATTAAGAAAGCCACACCCAGAAAAAGGAAAGATTATTTGACACCAACCCAAGTGAGTGGTTTTATTACTTGCCAGAAAGACATTAGGATCTACTTCTGTAATGGGTTGGATGTGTGTCTCCCAGAATCCGTATGTTGAAGTCCTAACTCTAAGCACCTCAGAATGTGACTCCATTTAGAGTTAGGGACTTTAAAGAGATATGTAAGTTAAAAGGAGGTCATATGAATGGCCCTAACCCAATATGACTGGTATCAGTATATAAAAAAGAGATGAGGACACAGACACACACAGAGGGAAGACCATGTGAGGACACAAAGAAGGTGGCCATATGCAAGGCAAGCTTACACGTTAGAAATTCTTATATTTTCCTATGAACAATGTATCATTCATTCTAAAATTCAACTACTACAAAAACATGATGCAGAAAAGGCAGAGAGGCCAAAAGACTTTGAAGATAGAATTTATTGGATATGCATCCTGTATCTGCAACTGTGTGACTTCTGGGCATGCTATTAGCTTCAAAACTAAGTTTTTTTCACTTGTAAAATGGGGATCATTTTAGCATATTATGAAACTCAATGAGGTAATAGTTGTCAAGTACTTGATTTATGTGATTGGCACATTGTAGGTGCTCAATATTATCTATCTATCTATCCATCTATCTATCATCATCTTCTTCAGTAAATTGATAAATGATTTTTTTTAAAGTTAACCTAAAGGAAAAATAGAGGAAAGTATCAAAGATGGCTTTAGCTGTATACCTATCCAGAAAATCAAATTATCTTTTTATAACCACAGCATTAAACTTGGTGCATTTAATTTTCATGGCCCAGTAGAGGAAAATGAAGAAGTAAAGACATAAGGTTCAACTGAGGATCTTGAACCAAGTTTTTATGGAAACTTCTTTTATTTCCATTCAGGAAGAAGAAAACTGTTCAATATCTATGTGGATCTCTTATAATGAAAGTAATCAGAGCTAAATATTCTCAAAACATAATAGAGAAATAAATGTTACACTATTAATTTGTTCTATATATTACAGGGCAAAGTATATGGTGAGGATAATATATGCCACATCTATAATTAATTCTCTGGATAGCTGCATAAGAAAATACATAACTAAGATATAACTAAAAAGTGGTTTTTCTTGTAGTCAACCTAAGAGTAAGAGTATGTAATCAGAATACTGTACTTTCTGTTAAACATGGACCAGGTGCTATGAATAGTTTCTAAGCCAGGACATTTAATTACATAGCAAATATTTACAAAAGAAAAACTCACCCCAGTATCTTCTCTTCTCCACAGAAAAGGATATGATCTAGGGGAATGCACATAGGATATTTAAATTTAACCCTTATCTACCTCTATGCCTAGGAATGCCCTGCATGGCAGGATGTAGGTATCACCATTGTGGAAATGGGGATTCAATCTCAGCTACTCTTCAAGCTATGCACACAGGGCTATGTTTAGTCCATTGCGGTGTTGGGTGTTATGAAACACAGTCCTCCTAAGGCTTACATGCCTCTTTGTAGGAAAATGATCCAAGAAGAGGGTGACAAATTTTATATTTTTGAACTAGGGGTTCTGTCTGGGTCAGTATATTAGGAATTCTAGTATATTTTGCCTGTATTTACAGTCATAGTGCAAAGGACTTGTTCTTTACTTAGAGGCATTACTTAGAGGAGGGCTTCCAGACAACTCCTCAGAACTGAACACTCAGAGGTCAAGGAGGTCCAGGGCAAACAATTGAAAATTGGCAGTAAAAATAGTGTCAGCCTAGAGAAGGAATTGGATCAATTAAATATGAGAGGGCATTCGTCTTTCGGAACCACAGTACGCCAGTTGCATGAATAGTATATATTCCTAGCTATATAATGTAATAGTTTTATCTTTGAAGTTACAATGCGAACGTTGCTTTGCTTACTACACTCACCTTAGCTTTTAGAGTATATTTGCAGTTTTTTTTAAAAAAATGGATCCAAAGGTCCTCTGTGACAGATACATCCTAAAGACACCTTTCACATGTTTTACCCTACGATCCCATTCCTTGACTTCAGATAGAACTGCGAGAAAGGAGATGGGAGGCTACTTAGTTGTATTATATAAGTCTCTATTTTAGCAGACTGAAGTGAGAGAGATTTCTCCAGATGGCATTGAAGAAGTAAATAGCCATGTTGTAAGCTACTCATTGAGTGGGCCTTGTGTCAGGGGACTGCAGGCAGCTTGTGGGATGTGAGAGCAGCCAGGAAGAAGATGGTT
>PVJC01045556.1:0-13656 GCA_004026665.1 Murina feae | reverse complement strand
TCGGTGATCAGTGCGAATAGCAGTGCTAGGGCGCCACTGGTCTTCCGCCGCCCCGTTGCCCCACAGCCCGTGCTGCACTCAGTGTGTCCGGGGAGTCCACAATCTTCTAAGCCGTGGACCGGATCGCCGCTGCCACCCCTTCACCCGAACCGCCGCGTGCAGCTAGGGAGGGGCGGGGCCTCGGGGAGTTTGCAGGGCATGGCGGAGCAAATAGCTACGGCGCTTCTCAGCCCTGCGCTGAGAGACACCAGGTCTCTGTGTCCCGTGGTATTTGTTGCAAGCAATGCTGAGAGAAACCCGCTCTGGATTTCCCGTCCGGGGAGTCCACAATCTTCTAAGCCGTGGACTGGATCACCGCTGCCACCCCTTCACCCGAACCGCCGCGTGCAGCTAGGGAGGGGCGGGGCCTCGGGGAGTTTGCAGGGCAGGGCAAACAGCTATGGCGCTTCTCAGCCCAGCACTGAGAGACACCAGGTCTCTGTGTCCCGCAGTAACTGTTGCAAGCAATGCTGAGAGAAACTCGCTTTGGATTTCCTCCCGGCGCCAGTCAGTTCCCCCTCTGTGGGTGTCCGGGCCTTCAGGAACTCGCTTGGAACTAGAGTTCAGAGCCGCTGGGGACTTGTGGCTCTCTCCGTTTTGGAAAAGAACCGCGTCCCCCGGCGCCAGCTCCCTCCCCGAGCCCCGTGCGCGTGCCTCCGTACCCTCGTCTTTGCACTTTGCTTCCACCGCTCCTCTGGGTCTCAGACTCTTTTCTAGTTGTAGGATTTTCACTCAGCCAGCCTTCCTGTGGGTGTGAGTGGTGTTCGTGTTTTCTTTTCTTGGTTATTCCAAAATAGTTTTTTCACGGCTGCATCTACGGTGTTTACCTTATGCCGCCATCTTGCTGTCTCCGTCAGTGCTATTTTAATGGCTTTTGAGATACTCGATGACATAAGCTAGAGAAGGAGGAGGCAGCTGGGGAAGACAAAGTGGCAGAGGGAAGATGAGGAGGGAGAGAAGACCTAACAAAGCGGGGCAGGAGCCCAGAGAAGATATGTCATCCAAGCTCGTATGGCGTGCGCTGGACATACACCAATGGGGCAGTTGTGTGTGCTATCCTTTGAGTTGTTCGTCCTAAGTGTCTCTTTTATAGTTTGGAAAATCAGTGGAGTCTGATCTATTTGAACAGATATCTCTAAAAATCATATATTTCCAGAATGAAGTACTACATAATATTTAACATTGAGTTTTTATAGCTTAATTTTCAAAGAGATACAATATACATATGTTATATATATAATATGCAAATGTCATGATTTTGTTAAATGAACACTTGTTAAGTGGAGCACAGGGTGACCTGAGGTTCAACAACAGATCACAAAAGAAATTGCAATATAGAAGTTTATTATTCACTGGTCCTGGGGGAAGTACATGGCATGCTTCAAGAGGCCACATGGGGAGGTAAAGGCAGGTGCAGACAGAGTGAGACAGGACCTTTGTTAGGGTCCGTGAGTGGAGTGCTTTGGGGTTCCTGGGGTAAGCCAGATTAGTCAATTTAAACCAGAGAGCAGGGTTTTGGTAAGCCCCACAGGGGTCTCATCCAGGGTGCGTAGGCATACAGGTGATGGGAGGCAGGGATGATTGTTGATCACCAAAGGCTGTTGGGGAGGTCAATCAGGAATTTACATTTGCTTATAACCCTATGGGCTGCTATCCAGGGCATGCATGGGCATGAGGGTGTCCATTTCAGGTCCCTGCAGGCCACTTGGCCAAACAAAATAGATGCCATACTGGTAGCCATACCGGGGGGTAGCTCAGCTGAATCCTTGACAACATAATGTATCCTACATAATAAGAGGCTAATATGCAAATCAACCAAACAGTGGAACGACCAGTGGCTATGACGCGCACTGACTACCAGGAGGCAGATGCTCAACACAGGAGCTGTCCTCTGGTGGTCAGTGCGCTCCCACAGGGGGAGCACCCCTCAGCTAGAGCCAGGCTCACAGCTGGCAAGCACAGGGACGGTTGCAGGAGCCTCTCCCACTTCTGAGGCAGCGCTAAGGGAGCAGATCTAAGCCATCAGTCGGACATCTCCTGAGGCCTTCCAGAATGCGAGAGGGTGCAGGCCAGGCTGAGGGACCCCCAGAGTGCAAGAATGTCGTCCACCAGGCCTGTAGTATGTAACATATAACTCGCTCAGTTGTCAAAGTGATAATTGGAATTTGAGGAGCCTGCGAGAAACCAGGAGGGTGATGTAAGCCTGGAAATAAGTCTTGCCCAGGAAGGCGTGAAATGTTACCAACTCCAGCTGATGGTGCGTACAAAAAGGGCACTTACACTGCACTCTTAATTCTTATCTTTATTATGAAAGTGTTTCCAAAGTAAAATGACCCTCATAATAACAATTGTGTCCAGAGAACAACAATGAATAATTATATTTTCATATAAAAGTCAGCACAACAACAGTACATAAAGTAATTCTAATTGGCTAACAGTACACCATTCCACTTCTGACAGATGCTCAAGCACTGAATTGTCTCACGAAAAAAGTAAGGTTTTGTCACCTACCCTATTTCTCACTGCAAGTTGAAAAAAAAATCAAATCCAAAAAACTAACCACCTCCCCCTTGCATTACAACAAATGGCTATTGAGGTCATTGATAATGCAGGCAAAGAGCTGATGGGAGTCATGAGCTAGCAGCATTACAAAACTTTTGGGAATCAAACTTGGATGGTGTGTTCCATGTTTAAATTAATGAAGCTCTAAGTTAAAGTTCCAGAATCATCACATTACTGTTCCTATTGCAGAGCTAATTTCTCTTTGGCAACTAATCTTGAAAAAAAACCCTCATTTTTAAAGGGCAGTTTTACAATGACAGTTTAAAACATTACTGTAGACTCCTCAAAATTATCTCTATAATATCTATTCTCCCCCCCGACACACACACACTTAACATAGAAATCATACCAATAGCTGTTGCTCTTGGTATCCAGGCCATGCAGAATACACCAACATAGAAAGCCAACTGTCATGGACCTGTTCTCAGGGAAACGGGCTTATGTGGACACTTTTTAAGAAAATGGCAACAGGCAGAAAGAGAAGTGGGATACAGCTGATCCAAAGGCTATGGGAAACTGACAGCAGAAAAGTGACAATATTTTGGTGTCCTTTTATCAAGAGTCCCAGGAGGCTGAAAGGAAGTGAGTGAATGAGATAAACAACACAGGTTTTAGGCTAACAGGTCCCTCCCATCATTCCCTGCGCAGTCTTGAGAATGCCTGCTTTTGTGAAGACACAATACAATATGCCCTCTGGCTGCAGAGATTTTTATTTTTTTTGATCTGATGAGGTCTTAGCTAGTGGCCATTCAGTAATGTGTTCTTTTCAAAGGCTTCAGGTTGAACTTAAGTTCGAAATACCTGGAAATACCATGGTTCTCTTCTGGGAGTCTGCAGATCTTATCAACAGTTACTTATGATGTTCTATGTTCTTTAGTATAATTTTTTCCATGAAAGCCAGCACCAGGGATGCTCCCTCTGAGTATATATTAGAAAAGTTCCAAAGGCATAGAGTGGGCAAGTGGACAAGCCTCCTTAGCATTTATTGGGCACCCCCTAGGGGAGAGAGGGGGGCCCTGCACATAGAGGCAAACCAGAGGACTCTCTTCTGGATCATGACTGAAGAACTAAAATGTGGCCACAGTGTGAACCAGTGCTAATTACTATTAGGTAATTTGACAATGGCATAATTTCATTTTACCAAGAGAAACTTAAATCGACTTTCTTCATTAAAAACATACCCTGCTGCATTTTGTATGACTTTAAGAACTCTTTATGATTATTGACAGTATTCTTCCATGGACAGAACTAGAGCTAACTACATTTGCTTTCCATACAAGTTACTTAGAGACTGAGAGTGCCATGTCATCACTTTATCATCAGGCTGACTTTGATCTTATTTTTTCTTATTTGAAAGTTAGAACCATTTCAGGGCTATTATTATTATTTATCAACAAAGCAGGAATCAGCCAGAGACAAAGAAAAAAAAGTAAGCTAATTGGAATCCTAAGAACTCAAATAGCACATGAAATGTAAACATATAACCTTTTTTTCCTTAATGGATTTCTTGAACCTCTCTGGACATAATGACATCATCACACATACTGATAAACAGAACCTTTTAACACCTTTGGATTTATTCTGTATACTTTTTATACTTCAAATTAAAAAAAATACTCAAATATTCAGGCAACTTTGGTATTAACATTTCCAAGAAAGGGATAAAAATAACTATCAATAAAAAATCATGAATAGATTGAGAACAATTACAGGTGTCCATAACGTTCTTTTATGAAGAGCTCTTGCAAAGACTCAGTTATACTGAAATAAAAATTTCATTTTTTTTACTTCTATCTAAGATGAAAGTATTTAATTTGCTCAAATTCAAGCTCTAATACTTGGAAAGTTTGGCAATAGAACTGGACATTTAGAGGTTCAATTACCATTTGGCTAAAGGTGATCTAATCTTACTTCACTTCACTAGTCATTTCTCTCACCCAACTGGTTGCTTTCTTTGGAGAATCAACCTTTCTTCCCAGTTCACCTTTGTCAAGTGTGTTTCATTATCTCATGGTACCTCAGAACACCATTATCTAGCAGCCTGGCAGGAATTAGATTTTACTGTAATAAAATTTTGGGGTGAAACAGCAATCATAAGCAGTTTTTTCTAACATAGTTTAATAACCCCAAATACTGATAACTATACCCTTATTCTCAACACTCATAAGACTCAAATTAGGAATGAGAACTGTACTTGGCATGTCTGCTGGCTGTAGGCCCTCTATGATCTAGAATCTGCAATATTTAGCTCTGAGGCCGAGAGACGGAAAAGATTCGATGACTCTCAGCTGAGTGTGCAGCATGAACAGGAAGGTGAGAGGCAGGAAGTTTCTACTGTACATAGTGAATGGTTTTTATGAAAAGGATATGGATAAGGATGAATTAGTGATATTTCAGTTTTATCACATTTTTAAAGAAACATACATATACATACATAGATCACATATTGGTATCATTTATTGACCCAAGGCCAAAATTCTACTCAATTTTCTACTTTTTCCCCCACTAAGAGATCTAGAAGAGCTATATAACATTAGAGAATAAAGCATATTTTTTTCTAGAGTTCTTCCTACATACCCTTAGTACGCTGGGAAAGTTTGAATGTGACCAGAAGGAAGGAGATATCAACATTGGCTAAGTTAGTTAATGGAAACAACACTCTCACTAACCTATTGAATTTACAAAGTACACTTCCGGAACTATGGCCTGACACAGGTAGAGGATATTTTTCTCTCTCAGCCTTATCAGGCCACCATGGGAGAGCAGTAGACAGAGATATACTGTTCTTCACCTCAAGAGGCCTACAAACACCATTTTGATTAGTCAAAAAGAACTCTTTGGCCTAAAACGTAAAACGAAATGAAAATCTGTAGCTCTATGAAGGACTTGGTTAAATTGATACCGTCAGTCAGAGAGGCTCTAAGCATTCCCAGTCCTTCTAAACGACTTTTAGGAAAAACAAAAGATTGTTTAGGTTTGTCTTGGCTAAGGACAGACTCAATTTACTTCATTGTATGCAACTCTTCCTTCATAATGTATACGCCGTCTTGTGAAATTGTTCTTTTGTGCTAAAGGGTGTCAGATAATCCCGATTTGAACACACTGTGGTTCTCTGGTTTATTTTACCCACGGAGAGGACTTGCTCTGCACACTAAAGCAAGCTATAATCCACTCTTCTCTGCCATATTTTAGTTTTTAAGAACAAAGATTTTCACCTTCTCAAAAATTTTCAGGCCTAACATGCTTGCTGGTACTTTTTATTTATCTGCATCTTAGCAGATGTTCAGAAGTACTTTTTGACATTTTATATTGGTCTTATAAAATCAAACCACCCCAAATTACACTCCTAAGCTTCTCCTTGTTTTGTGAACAGTAAGGTTTTACATGAAGAATCAGTTGCATGGTGTTTCGATAAACAGGCATATTTCCAAGCCTCTGCAGTTACTACTATGGAGCAAATAAGAAACACACTATGTTGTAATAAGGTGGGGAAAGATTTAATATTACAGTGTGAGGTTTTTGTTTGAGAGCATTCTTTTAACTATAGATTATAAATTGTGGGCACAAAGCTTTATTTATTTGTTATTTTTTCAAATAATGGAACTGAATGTGAATGGCTCTGAGCAGCGCATGCACTTGCTCGTATTTTGCTGTTGTCCGCACTATGCCTGATTCACACGTTATACCACTGCACTGTGCTTTTCAACTCTTGCTTTACATGATGATCTTTTTGATTTATAAAACAGGTATTTATGATACCTTTTTTTCCCCTTAATAAAAGTTAGAAGAAGGAGATAAAATCTTTGGTATGTGTGTATGGTTTTCTGATCTATGTATAAATAACACTGCCATGTAGGAGACTATGGAAACTTATTTTTCAGTAGTCTTTCTTACAGCCAATATCATCACGGTCCAGTCAAATTTTTGTTTTTCTGGCAATAGTTTCATTTGAGTAAAAATGCCTGTAACACGAACAAATCTTCAAAGAAGCAAAGGAAAGCGCAATGCTCCTCAAGTAACAGGCAAGTCGTTCTGAGTTATGTTAGGGAAGAAAGCTGAAGGGTAAAGAGTCTTTCTCCCACTGGCTTTGTTTTGCTCAGAAAAAAAGAAAACTTCAAATTCAAATACTAGATACAGCACTTTCTTTGAAAGCAGATGAAATAAAGTGCTTTGCACCAGAGGTGAGCTTTGCCAACTCTTAAAACTCTTTTCTCTGCTCCAAAATATACTCAATTTCTCTTTCTCATGACATGACACAGGGGCGATGGTAGAATCTGGTTGTGATCGGCTGCTCTCTCTATGCTATTCTCAGATCATGAGACTAATTCCAGAGAATGAGAGTGATTTCTCTGTGACTGTGACCTTCAGCAATGTCTTCCTCCAGAGCCAGGGCTCTGACCTCATAGCAGAATAGAAAGATCTCTGTAACCTACAAGGTGAACCCTCAACTAGCTACCACAGTCACTGAAGAAACCTTGGCTGTGCACACCAAACATGAAGTCTATTCCGAAGCCATCTAATACAAAACAATTTTTAAAAAGCCCTCCAATGACTCTGCTCTTTCATTTAAACTGCTAAATGGCAAGGAAGAGGGACAATTAAAAACGCTGTCCTGTTTGCACTATATGCTGGGGGAATGGTCGCTGAGACCGGGCACTGACACAAAGAAGGCAAACCTATGTGGAGCGGTAGGAGCATCTTGCACTGGGTTTTGCTTGTCCTAAGACAAGTTCAGCGGGCGCTCCTAGCAAATGGGGCTGCAGCAGCAGAAAGGGGTCAAAGCAGATGGAGCATCTTCCTCACTGTCATGAGCCCAGGGAGTAAAAGGAAAGAGGAAACCTCCTTTTGTCCACAGATTTATAAACAAATACAAAATAATAAATAATATTCTAACACAATACAAATGCAAATACTGTTCCCTTGTGTCAATTACAAATACAGCATGCCTACATATAGAGAACGGTAATTCTTCTTCATTCACCGACAGGACATATGGCAGTGCACTAGTCAAAATGCTTGGATAATCCTATTTTTTGTTTCTGGTGCTGAGATATTATGAAAGGAACTGCATTTGCAACTTATTAAATACTTCCAGGAACAAATAGTTCACTCTGTTCTGGACTTGTGGTTTTGAGTAATTAATCATCCACGGAGCAAGGGCCGGTCAGGAGATACCCATTGGTACCGCTGGTTCCATTGGTGGTGGTTGCCGTGTGGGGTTTCTTCCTTGGAGTTTCTTCCGAGCCCTCCTCATCTGAGCTAGATTCAATATCACTTCGATCATCCTTGGACACCTGTGGAATACAAGAAGGTGAGTGGAACCAGCTCCTAAGGAATCATTCAAGTATGGCACGCTCAGAAGCACATGCAATCGTTATACCCGAAAGAAAACAGATCCAAATGTTAAAAAATCAAAGGGGATTTGCCATAGTAATAAGCTCCCCTTCACTGGAGATAGACAACTTGAGTGACAAAGCCAGTTATCAAGGAATGTGGGTGGATTTCGCTATCACAGCAGGCTCTTTCAGGTACCTTTCTATTTTGAGAATGTTCCAGACCACGAGTCCCACTTTCACCAGCAAAGTGGCTTATGACTCTACTGGAATGGCAGTATAGAAATTTGGTACAAATGAGTCAATTTATACTTTGAATCCCATCACCCTTGGGAATCATTTAAAGTCAGCTCTCAATTAACTACATTAATAGAGCTATTCGCTAATTCAGATAATCAAATCATCATTCTTCTTTGGCTTTGCAATGCATTGTTTCATTATTTAATTTATTTTCTGTCTGCTAGAATTAATATAAATTTTGTTTTATATTCTACATAATACATAACGGCAGTGGGAGGCATTTTGAGAACCTGGTGGGTGAAGTTTAGTTTTAAATATTTCCCAAAGAAAATTGACTGAGTGAATTAGTATGAACTGGTTCCCATTATTCCCGTGCTTTTCAATCCTCCATTCAGTCTCATTAGGTAATGAGGATGGTCATATAAAATACCAGATGTAAATCTATACATTACCGTCAAGAATGAAAAAATAAATCAGACTGTCTAGCAAGGACTTAATTTAGGGAGAAATTAAGGAAATACTCTACTTCTTTTAATATTAAAATAGTTTGAACCTCCTACTCCATAAGTCTAAATTATGGTAAGAATTTTATACCAAAGGCCTTAAGACCTTTGAGTAATAGCACCACTTACTTACTTTCTAAGTGGGGTGGCCATAGGGACCTGGTGGCCTGGATTCATAGAAATTTCCCTAGTCTAGTCACCTGTGACTCTCTAGGAGCTGTACTGGGGAGGTTGGCTAGGTCTCCTGGAAAGTATATCAGAATTAACTGGGGGACTTTTCATGTCACGTCCTTTGTGTCACCATAACTCCCCAACTCGAGAACCCTAGGTATACAATTGGATGACAAAGTGAGTTATCAAGGAGTGTAGATGGATTTCTGTGTCACAGTGGCCTCTTTAAGGTACCTTTCTCTTTTGAGAATGGACTAGACCACGAGTGCCCCTCCAAGTGGAGAGCCACTGGTACTTGAGAGAACATCACCTCTGTTAGTGGGAGGGGATCAGAAATGACCGAGTAAATAGTGTTAAAATGGACCGTACTCCAATGCCCCTTGAGATGAGGTTAAACTCACAAGGACCATCTCCAAGAAGATTAAGACACTGAAACATCAAAACAACCAGATTATAAGGATACTTTAGCTTAAAGAAACACGGGTCACAAAGACGACACTATAGTAGGGCTCCACTACATTTAGAAATCCATTAGCTATAAATTAAGCTGCTAATAGGAAAGAAAACTCTAGTTTCAGAGAGTGATTAATTTACACTTGCATGATTAGTAAGTTTATTTTTAAGTGCATTTGGGGGAAAAATCTATAGTTATGTTGCCATCAAAGAAAGGAACGATTTAGAATGTCTCAAAATAAACCACAAATAAATGAGCCCATAACCTATAGCCATGAGTCTTACTGTCCTAGGTGAGCAATAATGGCAATTAAAATATTATGAAACCTGAGCTCTGGAGTAAAATTAATGATTGTCTCTTCATAAAGGCGAAGGAGTAATCGGAGAAAAGACAATACGTCTGGTGGACACAGCAATGCAGTGAGGACATTAAGTAATCTAGCCCACAGCATCCTTATAGCTTCAGTTAATGTATTCCTACTGACAGTATGGTATATGTGGAATTAACTTGTATCCAAATGAGAACAGAGCATTTTTAAAAAACACAAATACATTCTTACTTTAAAGACTAAGAGGTCACAGAGGGATAAAACACACACACTTTCACTTCTAAACAATGTATTGATCAAAATATTTTGGATTTCTATAATAAGAGCTGATACTGAGACCTAGCTTCATAGCATATGACCAGGTGTCCTAGCCCCTCTGTGGAAGGGTGAGCTCTGTTTTCCTCACTGAGGACAATATGGTTAAGTGTTCTGATCCAGGGCAGAGCAGGCAAAGGAGCTAATAATACTCAGTATTCCAGGCTGGACTGTGTTTTTTCCTCTCCCCAATGTAGTTAGTTCTCTTTCTCCTACTTCACTTCTGGCCTATTTCTCCTTTTCAGCCAACATGTTAATCACTGATGAGAAAATTCTTCTCCTTCTCTGTGGGATCATGCAAAGTTTAGCAGAATGTAAGCTCACACACAAGGGCATTCACCGAGTTGTTCCCAGTGTCCCTTCGCAGCCGGTGGAAGCCATACTCAGTTAGAGCCTCCAGCCAGTGCCAACAGCTTAGACACAACAATATGCATGGAAACAAAAGCATCTGAGTGCCCCTCCAACAGGCAGGCTAATGTGGCACCAGGACAAAGACAGAGAGGGACTTGTGAGAAACTTACATGTAAAGGGTTCCACTTCCCAGCCTTCCAGGGTGGCAGAAGGAAGAGAACAAACAACGAACATAAGAAAATGTCATAGAGAACATTCTAGAAAAGTCACTGCTCTACAAAGAGGGGATGGGGCTTAAGAAGCTTCATTCAAATCAGCCTCATGAGTCCATTTTTTAACCAAAGAGATTCAACTAAGTTTTACTGGAAAAGGCATAAATGGGCATACTGCATCAAGCAAACTTTCTCAGAAAAGTAAACAAGTTACTCAATTTCTGTTCAGCATAAATACAACCAGAAAAGAACCAGGGAGACACAGAGAGGGAGATAAAGAATACAACAAATATTATCATTAAATTTAAAATTGTAAATGCAGAACACTGAGAATCATCTTCAGTGTAGCAATGCTACAACTCAAAAAATGAACTAAACAGAAGACAGTAAAATTTTGTTTGTGTTTCTAGGAGGTTATGCTAAATTTTGGGGAAAAAATCAGTTTCGATGACACTTCAAATAATAAATAATGTTCTCATTGATTCACAGCAACCAAGAAATGTAATTATCTGGAACATATTAGAAATGGTGAATTTTACTTACCTTGCCTCTTGAAATAGCTTTGCAAGCTATTTTTATGATCAAATAAGACCAGAAGCAGTTCAAGCCTTGTATTAGCAACAGCAGTAGGTTAAAAACCCACCAGGAAGGATAAGGTCCAACAATCTCCCAACTTTCAAATAGCGTGGAATTTAACACCCTAAGGAAAAGGAGAAAGATATCATTGAACACAGCTTTTCACTTTGCCTTCAAAGAAATTCTAATACCTGCACAGAAGCAGAAAGTCAACAATCCACTAACCACTCCCTGTCTGCAAAACTGACCAGGAATTTCAAAGAGTCATCACCTGAGCTATTCCCCTGGCGGCACACATTCATTTTGATTCTAGAATGAATGGTGTGCTTGCACTCCCCCTTTTACTTTTGTCATAATTTCTTTCCTTAATTTCCATTGGTTTTTAGTTGTAATTCCACCTTGTTTGCTAAAGGCTTTTGAAGTTGCTTTTAGTCTTCAAATAAGTGAGAAATACTACTCCATGGCATTATACCGCAATGAAAAAGGGTAAATTAATTTCGAAAACACTAGCTACGTTTAAATCACATGCCTAGTACAGTGAGAGCTAGAATATACTTAAGATCTAAATCCTGTCTTCAAGTGGTTTACAGTCTAGTAGGAAAGGCCCTGGAGGGTTCTTAATTTTGCAAGCTTTCCCCTGGGAAAGAATTGACAATTGAAATATATCATTTTGAGGTGATGCCGTGAGATGAGTATTGGAAGGATTTTCAAAGATTATTGGAATATAACGAATGTATTTAGCTTTAAAAGCATGTACTCAAAAATGGGGCAGCCACCTGGGCAGGTGCATGAAAGCTGGTTTCAGGGTTTGGCTCTCATCCCTGCTGTGTCTGCTCCTAAGACTTTGGAAGTTGACTCCTGCATTCTGGTCTCAGAGAAGAACATAACCACCAAATTTTGGAATCCCTCTAACTTCCTCACTTTCCTCCTTCATTAACTGTAGGGCTGGTTTGGCAGTCTAAAAGTGTTGATACTACTCATCTAAGTGCACTTCCCTACCTGCCATTGCAGTGCTTTGCGGGGACCTTACCGGACAGGTTAGGTGGATCACACTTAGTGGCTAAGGGGGAAGGATGAAAAATTATTGAAAATAAGATACAAACCACTCATACAAAAACAGAAGGTAGAAATACGGAGAATTTTCATTTAAAGAATGAGTGCTTTAAGAGAGGTTAAGAAATGTACTTTATGAATCCACAAAAGAAAGAACCCCACTTATTGCAGTTGGAATAAGATGTAAAGAAAAAAGAAGAATGACTAACAGGCATAAGCAGGTTCCCTGTCCCCAGTTCCAGCAACCTGCCTGTTAGGTCTGAATGAGAAGAATGGATTGTAGGAGAGAAACAAGATGGCGGCATAGGGTAGACACCGTAAATGCAGCTGTGAACAACTATTTCAGAAAAACCACGAAAAGAACACACGGGCACCACTCGCACCCACAGGAAGGCTGGCTGAGTGAAAATCCTACAACTAGAGAAGAGTCTGAGACTCAGAGGAGCGGAGGAAGCAAAGTACAGAGGTACGGAGGCGCGCGCACGGGGCTCGGGGAAGGGCTGGCGCCGTGGGACGCAGTTCTTTTCCAAAACGGAGAGAGCCACAAGTCCCCAGCGGCTCTGAACTCCAGTTCCAAGCGAGTTTCTGAGGACCCAGACACCCAGAGAAGGGGGATTGACTGGCATCAGGAGGAAATTCAAAGCGGGTTTCTCTCAGCGTTGCTTGCAGCAATTACCGTGGGGCACAGAGACCTGGTGTCTCTCAGCGCAGGGCTGAGAAGTGCCATAGCTATTTGCTCCGTCCTGCCCTGCAAACTCCCCGAGGCCCCGCCCCTCCCAAGCTGCGTCAGAGGCTTTTGCAGATAAAAGACTGAGTAGCCTAAGACACAGGCTTAATCAACGCCTCCTTAAAGATACAGGAGCCAGCCCCCACCCAGTGGCCAGAGTGGGACTAACCTAAACAAAACAGATCCACAAGGAACACACTCGGGGCAGATGCAGTGAGCACAAAAGCTCCACTGAAACAACTCTTGCCCCATAAGGGTGTCTCCAGCACAGAAATTCTCCCACTGTAGACACAGCTGACTCTCATAACCAAGTGGCTTAGAGGTTAATCCCTCACAGTAATCGCCTAAATCAGAAAGGGAAGCAGCCAAAATACGGAGACGAAACAGGTCACAAATGACAGAAATGGAGGAAAGAAAACGACAGGATATAGAGTTCAAAACCACGGTTATTAGGTTTTTCAAGAAAATGCTAGAGACTGCCGATAAATTTAATGAGACCCTCAAGGATATGATAAAGGACCAACTAGAAATGAGTCATACACTGACTGAAATGAAGAATATTATGCAGACATCCAACAGCAGACGAGAGGATTGCAAGAAGCAAGTCAAAGATATGAAATATGAAGAAGCAAAACCTACCCAGTGGGACAAGCAAAAAGAAAAAAGAAAAGAAGAAAAAAGAAAAAGGATCAAAAAGTATGAAGATAGTGTAAGGAGTCTCTGGGACAACTTCAAGCGCACAAACATCAGAATTATAGGGGTGCCAGAAGAAGAGAAAGAGCAAGATATTGA
>PVJC01045555.1:0-13656 GCA_004026665.1 Murina feae | reverse complement strand
GAGAACAACATGCAGGGGAGGGCAAGAGTCTGAGAGATCAACATAGAGGGGGTGCCTGCTCCAAGCCTCCACGGTGTGCCTGGGGGCAGGCCCCCGGCAGGTAGACACACACAGGAGGACTGCTCCGAGCCTCAGATGCGGCTGGGGGCAGGTCCCCAGTGGTGACACACACACACACACACACACACACACACACACAAGGTGCCTGGAAGACTGGGGCCATCATAGGACATCCACTGAGGGGTCCCAGACTGTGAGAGGGCACAAGCCTGGCTGAGGGACTCCCTCCACCCCGAGTGCACAAATTTTTGTGCACCAGGCCCCTAGTATATATATATATATATATATATATATATATATATATATATATATACATACATGTATTTATATCACTCACACAAGTATTATATGAAGTCACTGACTGAATTTGTATTCTGATTAGGAAGTAATCCTCTCCTCAGTCCCTCCACATAATCTACTTCATTACAGGAATTCATTGTTTCTTCTAACCATTCCTCCTTCTTCCCCCACCCCCAGTCCCACACATTTTTCTTTTTATAAATTCATTTGTTTTTAAATAATCTGAGTCAAGAACTTGTTTGGAAATTGAATAAAAGATAGAAGCCTTCTCCCTGGAAAATACATAGGGACACTACATTTGCGTATAATTCTGAAGGCTCACCAACACCCTGCAAAAGCCCATGAAGAAGTGTAGGGCAAATAGAGGGCATACTTTACAATTAAGTAGGACGTTTCAACATGATAATATAAATAACCAAGTAATTATGCTTCCCCAAGGCATTGTTAAACTAGGCCTTGAAGGAGATGCAGAAGTTTTAGCTTCTTTGTTGATGAAACAAATTTTGTTTCAGCAGGAATGCTTCTTAAAGCCAGAGACCAGGTCTTTGACTCTTTTATAGGTATAATAATCATTATTGTTGTTCATGAAATATTTCCAGTTCTCTACCTTACTGAGCACATGGTAGGATTCTACTACCTGCTCCCTTGTGGTTGGGTGGTGCCCTGAGACTAGTCTGGCCAATGAGTTATAATAGAAAACTCTACCTGTCACTTCTATGCTAGAAGCTTTAGTCTCCTGATTGAGATTCTCCAGGGTTTTCTTTTCTCTCTGACATGGCAAGCAATACAATTCAAGATAGTGGCTGCTGAATTCACCTGGATGCCTGAAATTTATAAAGAACTGACTCTTTCAGTATGACACCACCTTCCACTCTTAAGCCCCCTGTTAACTTTCAATGGACATGTGGCATGAGTGAGAAATAAACTTTGGTACCTTTAAATCACCAAAAATTTGGAATCGTTTCTTATTGCAGCATAATCCTGACTAATACAATGTAAGACTTAACCTATATTTCAAGTATGCATTACATCTGTATTATTTAATACACTCGTAGGGACCCTAGACTATTAGCACATTGAGGGAAGAATGGCATTTGTATGTTGGCATCTACCAAATATGCACAATGTTTCTTGATGAAAGTTGTATGAATGTTTGCATACCTGGAACAATGGGGAAAAATAAAGAGATTGAGCCACAGAAATCCCATCTTTCTATTAAATTTTATTTAAGCTAACAGTTTCAACTTTTTCTCTTATCATTGCCTTCAAAAGGAGATCTTTCAAGGCTAAAGTGTTATCAGCTATATTTCCTCTGTCCATGCACAGTCTCTACTAAAATAATAGTAAATCACAGAAAAATAATCTGGTTATAGTACAGGGGAGAGAAATTGGTTACTACATGGTTGAAAATCAGCTATGTTCAACACAAAGGTGTTGTTTCTGTTTTGGATAACAGGAACACTTTCAAGATCAATTCTGGAAATAGGAGGGGTCTAGTCTGATAGTTGGCAGCCTCAAATATTTTATCACAAATATTTGCCACTCACAGCCACTGATAACTTGTTAAGTTGTAACTTACTTTTCTATATTTCAATCAAATTTGTTATCACTCATTTGGTTGATTATTTGGAGATAATTAATAATAATCATATCAAATGGTTGTATTTCTTACCAAAGCGAAGAATTATGTTAGTTAACTTACATAGGTAGAATGCAGTTTCTATTGAACTTTCTGAAATATTGAAAGTAATTTGAAGGTTCTCCAGTACTCTCTTTGAGTAATAGACTAGAAATTGCCGTGGCTTACTCCCTCAGTTCACTAAGGCCCTGGCTATGCTACCTAATATAGCCATAACGGCACTCCTTATTCTTCTTACAGAATTTATGACCTGAAATGATGCTATTGCACTTGTTTATTTGGACACTGTCTAATCTTTCCCAGTAGAGGGTAAGCTGCATGAGGACAGGAGTGTCATCTCTTCTGTTTACTGTTTTAACTCTGGCACCTAGAACAATTTTTGGCATGTACTAACCACTCATGCATGCTTATTCAATGAAGGGACAAATGAATGAGTGAATGAATCCATCTATCAATGAACTGCATGAATCACAGTATTCCTATACTGATAGAAGCAGAAGGAAGCTAGAGTTCCTTCAGCATGTCCCATCTTCCCATTGTTGTCCAACAGGTCCATTAGTAAAGGTGATAGTGAAAGGTATGGGGATTCTGAAGAGGAAGGAAAAACAAGACATGTGGAGGGCACCAAATGGAGAGGGCGATTAAGAAAGAAGCTGTACTTTTTTTCCTTTCCATCACAAGCTTAGAAAAGCCTTTTCCCTCTCCTTGTGGCTCTTTTAAAAATTATGAGCCACTGGTTATTTTAAATGGGCTCTCTACTATGTCATAAATATTCAGACTGGAGATGGTAATTATTCCCTGGGATCAATTCTGCTTACTTGGAAAAGTTGTGCAAGGTTTTCACTGGAGGGTATGTCTTTTATGTTTAATGTTACTTGTGGATAATGCAATTTGTCCTCAACAGCCTTTGAGACAGTGGAGTTAGGTTAAGGGGTTTTGGGGTCTTTTTTCTCATGCTGATGTTTGGAAGTACTTAAATTGAATGGTTTATATTACCTCTCCCTGAGCTAGGATGAAAGTAATTGATGGGGCTTAGGGCCAGAAGTTTCTACTGGCCGTTCCAGTGGTCTTGGTCTGGGGTTAATGGACAAAAACGCCATGTTGAAGGTTACAGCATTTCCCTTTGCTTCCATTTTAATGATACTTGCCTGCCAGTATTTTCTCTTTGAAGGGCAATTTAATAAACAATCACTGGCGTTTCATGTTGAGGGCAAGATTTGTAATGGCATTCATCTCCCCGGGAGTTCCTCCTCAGCATATGACTGAAGCAAACCCTTTGCAGTAAATATGGGCAGAACACTGGTAGCTCCACACACACCATGGGTGCACAGGATGAAAATGCGCTGTGGCTGGGGACAATTTTTAGGATGATTCTGGACTCTGCATACATTTCTCTTACTTTAGAAACATTTCCCAAGGGGGATGAACTTGAGCCTGCAATTACATTGATGACCCTTAAAGGGAGAATGGATGGGGCAGTGGGCATGCCCAAGTTCTGGAATGTGCGCTGGCTCTGTACTTCAGGGAAAGAGGGAAGCTGAGCAGCCAAGGGCTGTAATTGTTGCAGATGACAATGGAAGGAAGCTGTTAGGCTTGACAAGGAAGAGTACCATCACATAGTGCTTATTGGCACCTACATGAGGAAGAGACTGTTCTGGGTACTCTATAAGTCAGCCCAGCAAGAGTTGGGTTGTGCATCTATTTTGGATTAAAGTCACATGTAAATTTATGCAGCCAGTTACAGTGGGCCTCAGGCTCTAGCGAAGGTGCCATGTAGGCCTCAGTAAGGCTGAGCCTGAGCATTCACACTGAGAAGTGAAGGGCATGAGAGTTTCCCTGTTTCTTCTTAATTAAAAACAGCAATGTTCTAGAAAAAGCACTCCCAGAGAGGGAGCACCCCTGGGGAGACTGCCACAGACCCGGGCTGTGGATGAAAAGGTCAGTAGTCGCTCTCTGTGAGGCCACCTAGGCCCACACGGCTTGTCTAGAGACCATTGCAATGACAATTTCTGTAGGATCAGAGGTTGGCAACATCTCAAATGTGGCAAACCAGTTTTTTCTTTTTCTTTTGGCATGCCACTATTGAAGAGGAAGTGGTGACCAGGCAGCACTGTTTTGAGCTCCTTGAGAGTAGATAGTGTGACTTTTAACAGAGGGAAGGGCTGACTGTGGCCAAGCCACAAGTACTTTGAGGAAGGCATGGTGATGGGCACACTGTGGTGGTAACCCGCCCACACAGCTGATGGTGGCCATTTCTGTGGTTGTTGACATTCATGTTATAAGTTCTGCATATGACAATTGTTTATATTTTTAGAAATCCCACAACAGTGTAATCTAAACTAGTGGTAGGCTTATTATCTGTCTATATAATCTATATCATAGAGGAATATGCCACACCCCCCACCCAAGCACCAGGCCTGGAGACCTTAGGCTGTGCCTCCTCCCCACCTGGCAGGGCTTGACAGGAGACCTCAGGTCACGTCCTTTGCCCCATGAGGCTTGATGGGGGAACTCAGGTCATGATCCTTGCCCTGGTGCCAGGCTGGGGGACCTGAGGCTGTGCCCCCCACCTGGAGAGGCTTGATAGAGGTGGTTCGGCTGGGTCTGGGTCTCACCCAATGGGGGTAGGGCTGGCTGGATCTGGGTCTCCTGTGTTTTTGAAACGCATGCAGGTGGTGGGCAGGGACTTGACTCTAGGTCCCATGGCACACCCAGACTCTGACAGGAGGGAGATTTTCATATACGTTTTACTAATTTTCTTTCATCTCTGACACTTGTATTATAGAGAAAGAGCAAATAGCAATATTAAAATATTTCCTCTAATTAATTCCCTTTACACAAATTTTGTGCACTGGGCCACTAGTAAATAATATAAAACTTAGAATGATTGCAGAATTAGCATGGCCCCTTGTTGATGGTGAAATGGGTTTTGATTTGTGGGTATGAAAGCAGATGTGACCAGTGCATGTTAAGGGTGGAACTGGAGCTGCCACTGACCTCCTGAAATAGCTTTGTAGTCAGCCTCAAGGCTATACAGACAACCTGGCTCTGCCACAGAACCCAGAGACAGGTGCTTTCTCTGGCTTAGTCAGGCACAATATTAGCTATAGGATCAGGAATTAGGGTCAGGGCAACCTAACCTTCCCCCATTCTCCAACCTTCATCTATTCACCCACTTTTATGCCTAACAGTATGCACAGACACTGTCCTTTAAGACTTTAACTAAGTAGAAGAAGAAATATAAGTTTGCCTCTCCATTTTTCTGGGAAAGAATTCAATCTAATTCTGGTGCATTCTTCTGTATCAAAATTGTGTGATAAGTAGCTCGTGAATTGTGATAAATGGAGGACAAGACTGGTGAATGAAGTTCTTAGTAGAGTCATAAAGGGCTGAGTTTTCATGCAAACATTACATCAATGGGCCCTGTGTAGTGTAGGGGCTGAGACATTGCTCCAGAACTATTTACCTGGGTTCCAACTCTGTTGTCATTAACCACCTGTGTGACCTTAACAGACTGCTGGACTTCTTCATGCCGCCATTTCTGCATGTGTGAAATGGGCATGATAATGGAACATATTATAGACTGTTTTGAGGGTTATGCTATTTTAAGGATTAAATGAATGTCAATACAAAAAAATACTGAAACAGTATCTGGCACATGCCAGTACTTGATGAATGCCACTAATATACCTTCTTAATACAGAACTTCAGATAGGTATACTTATTTCCTCCCCTCTCATCCTTATTGGCTGAAGTCAACCATACAGAGGAATCTGTATTGGGCCCAAATATTTTGCCAGAACATTTTGCATTTACTTGAGTTTACTAACAAAATGACAAATATGAAGCCTCATGACCTTCAAACAAACAAACAAACAAACGCAAACAAAAATAACACACAAAAACAAGCAAGCAAGCAAGCAAGCATATAAATTAATGTTTAATGAGAAGCCCTGTGGATGTTCTCTTCCTCCAGGGCAATGAATTCTAGGCTAGTAAAATTTAAGAGGGAAAAATGTAAGTCTCCGTATTTATCTAGTGAGTTGGAAAAGCATAAGTTATTCAGATTTATTGCACATAGTTGTGCATCTGAAACAGCAGAAAAACTTAATAAAAATACTAATATCTGGGCACCACCCAGAGCTTGTCTGCAATGTGGTCTGGCATCTGTGCATCTCACACATTCTCCAGATGATTGTGAGGCACAACCATGTGGCAACATGATAGAAACAACCCTAAAATTCACACATGAGTACACAAACCACACTGGTTTAGTTAAGCAGACCCAAAAAAAATACCGCCAAAGGAACTGCTTTCAGCTTGAAATAAATTCTTCCTGTCAGTATATCTCACATATAAAATTAATGATTTCCTCTTCTCTCTGGAAAGGGATATTGGACAAAATAAATTTTAAAGAAATCAGGTATTAAGTGGTTATGAAACTCTAAGAGTCTCAGCTAGGGATTATATACATGACTCTTTCTATTAATCTGAATTCATATTTTAATTATCCTACAGTCAAGTGACCCAGTGCTGTACAGCACCCTCAATAAGTATTAATTGAAGCAGAGCAGTGAAACAAGCTGCACTTGCCATGCAGCTCTGAACTTAAAAATCACTTTCCTGCCTGGCCAGTGTGACCCAGTTGGTTGAGTGTCGTCCCATGCACCAGGAGGTCACCGGTTTAACTCCTGGTCAGGGCACATGCCCAGGTTACAGGCTTGATCCCCAGTTGGGGGCGTTCAGGAGGCAGCCCATCAATGTTTCTCTCTCATTGGTGATATTTCTGTCTTTTTCTCTCACTCCTCTTTGAAATTAATAAAATCATATTTAAAAACAACAACAATAAAACAAAAATCACTTTCCACAAGGTGCTGGGCCCCCTCATATTGAGAGGCTTCAGAGGACTATCGGCATAGGGTGGAATGAGGACTGCTCTTGACGAAGGGCCACTTGCTGGCCCTACAGGAAGGGGTCACAAGCTCATAGATCCTATGAGGCACATCCCTGCCCTCACCCAGCTGGAACTGGAGGTCCACCAGGACTGTTCACCATCTCACTCATCTTTTCCCCTTCAATCCTCCTTATCCTTTGGCCTTACAGATTTCAGTAGGAAACTAATTTCCCTTACAAACTGTGCCCCTTTCAGAGTTCCAAATCCATCCACTCACACAGTTATTAGAAAAGTTCAATCAAAAGATAATTCCTAGGCCCTGGAGGTAAATAGGATAGTTTTATGTCATTAAATGCAACAACCAAGAAACTTTTTATGAAAGGAACCTCTTTGGGAGTGATGCCTCTGTTCACATGAGTCCTGGCTCTTTGCAGCGTTCTTCCAGCAGTTCGGTTTAGTTAGCTTGAGTCTGCCACCCTCATGAGGTCATGTTTACTGAAGGTGCTTGCTTTCTGTGTCTCCATTCAGTTGGTTATAGAACAGGACAGGACAAAGCCTGTTGTAACTGACCACCAATGGAGCTGGCTCTGTTCAGGGATTATGGTTGTCTTGGCAACCAGCTTTGTTGAACTCACCCTAGAAAACATGGAATAAATGAATGGCTGGGTCAATATCCCAGATAAAAAGAGGGTTATGCAACTATTTGCTGTATCCTTGGCAGGATTTTTTTCTGGACATTTCCCAGAATACCCCATATTCACAAATTCCAAATGAAGAATTTGAATTTAAACCCATAATAAGTTTTTCCACTGTTTGCAGAAAAAAAAGCTGTTGCTGTCAGAAATACAAATTAAGGTCTGGGAGGTTTGACCTGGGTGTTGCTTCAGTTTTGGTAATGGCTAGAAAGCACATTTAACGATAAGCTTTCCCTAGACAGGAAACCAGGGAGGCCACTCATGTATTTCTAATGATCTACATATATAATTTTGTCTACTTAGATCTCAAACTTCAGTCATTAAACGGTTTTACTCTCATCTCAGCTAAATAGAGTCTTGAAAAATGAATTTTAAAATGCAGAAATTAGCTTTGGAAAAAAAATTAAGAGACAGGACGGAGCCTCTCCGTAGAAAAGCAAATGGGCAAACAGGACAATTTATTTATGATAGTGAGTACAAAGGAGCAAGGCTCTGTGATCAAGTAGTTCCTCAAACCATTTAATTCTGTGCAAACAATTAAATGGTAATATAATCCAGGTTTCCAGAGTAGTTTATGTTTGTCTCTGCTGGAAGAAAAATATCGCACAGAGTAAGATAGTACCAGTTATTACAACCCGTACCTGGCTGTTTGACATAGTTTTTTCTCATGATCTTGCTTCTGTGCATTTTCTCCATTTGTGAATTTCTACTGGGGATTTTCCCCCTCAGTTTCTTCCTCCTCACGCTTTTTTCCTTTTCCCCCCAGTGGAAGCTGGTCTTGCATTTTATACAAAATAGGCAATAGAGCTTGCTATTATAACTATTTTTCTTAAGCAGCTTATTTCAAATGCCCGAGTTGAGTTCTTTTCCTTTTTTTCCTGCTTGCTCCTCAAGGTTTAGGTGACAATTCTAACCACAGTGGTCCACTTTTCTTTAAACTCAGATTGTACCAAACTCAATAGCACTTGGTTTTGTCTTTAACATCCACCTGGGAGAGAGACCAATAAAATACTATGAAGCCTTTTTTTTTTTCTTTTTGTTTTTAAAAAAATGTTCATTCCCAGACAAATTATTTTGGATTGAGTGATGGTAAGTGTAGCTAGGTCATTAAAAACCAAATAATTTCAAGATGTCTTCTTTTTATTGTGCTATTATTTCCCATTTTTATCCTGGATACAGCCTATTCTTTCTGGAAAGTTCTGGAGAAAAATAATGAAGATAACTACAGATGAATATGTGTTTTTCCTGAAGCAATATTTCAAATAGCACTTACTATTATTTTTTACTTTTTATTTTGCAATAATTATGGAGTTACAGGAAGTTCTAAAAAATGTACAAGAGGTTCAGCAGCCCTTCATCCAATATCCCTCAAAGTTAACATCTTGCATGACTATGGTATAATATCACAAACAGGAAGAAAATTGACATTAGTACAATCTACAGTTTATTCAAATGTCACATTATAGAGCACTTGTGTGTGTGTGTGTGTGTGTGTAGCTGTGAAATTGTCACTTGTGTAGCTTTGTATAACTACTACCACAAACATGGTACATAACATCACCACAAGGTTCACTCGTACTACCGTTTCATACCCCTTCTCCACCCCTCTCCACTGCTGGACAAACACTAATCTGCTCTCCTCTCTATAATTACACTAGAGATCCAGTGCATGAATTTTTGCATGGATGGGGTCTGGCCAGCCTGCCCCAGTTGGGGCCAATTGGGCATGGCCAGCTGGGGGTAGGGGCTGCAGGTGGTTGGTGGGCTGGCCCCATCCCTGGTCGAATTCCTGGTTGAACTCCCAGTTGAAATCCCAGTCAAGGGGACAATTTTCATATCAGCCTTTTATTATATAGAACTAGAGGCCTGGTGCACAAAAATTTGTGCACTCAGGAGGGTCCCTCAGCCCGGCCTGTGCCCCCTTGCAGTCTGTGAACCCTTAGGGGATGTCCACATGCTGGCTTAGGCCCGCTCCCCAGGGGATCAGGCTTAAGCTGGTATTCAGACATCCCTCTGGCAGCCTGGGAGCCCTTGGGGTATGTCCACTTGCCAGCGGGGAGCAGGCCTAAGCTGCAGTCGGACATCCTTAGTGCTGTTGAGGAGGCAGGAGAAGTTTCCACCACCACCACTGTACTGGCAGCCATCAACCTGGCTTGTGGCTGAGCAGAGTTCTCCCTATGGGAGAGCACCGACCATCAAAGACAGCTCCTACATTGAGCATCTGCTCCCTGATGGTCAGTGCATGTTCATAGTGACCAGTCATTCCCAGTCATTCTGCTGTAAGGGTCAATTTGCATATTACCCTTTTATTATATAGGATAGAGGCCTGGTGCATGGGTGGGGGCTTGTTGGTTTGCCCTAAAGAGTTCCCGGATCAGGGTGAGGGTCCTGTTGGTGTTCCTGGACAGCCTGAGTGAAGGGCTGAGGGCCATTTTCAGACTGACCATATCCTCTTCAGGGTGGGGGTCAAGCTGGGGTGTCTGGTCAGCCTGGATGAGGGGCTGAGGGCCATTTTCAGGCTGATCACATCCCCTTCAGTGTGGGGGGTCCTGCTGTGGTGCCTGGCCAGCCTGGGTGAGGGGCTGATAGCTGCTTGCAGGCTGGCCACAGTCCCCAGCCACCCAAGATCCCAGTGAGGCTGGGATCAGGTTTCTGGGGTTTATTTATCTTCTATAATTGAAACTTTGTTGCCTTGAGCAGAGGCCACAGCCAGCCTAGGTAGGCAGCTTCCTCCATTGCCAGGGCAACAAGGCCTTCTGTTTGCTCTAGCTCTGTGGCTGCTGGTCGCCATCTTGGTTGGGTTAATTTGCATATATTTGCTCTGATTGGCTGGTGGGCGTGGCTTGGGATGTAGCAGAGTGACACTAATTTGCATATTACTCTTTTATTAGATTACCCTGTTTCCCCAAAAGTAAGACATTCCCCCCAAATAAAACCTACTTACAGTTTTGCCTCTCACTGAAATATAAGGAATCCCCTGAAAATAAGACCTTCCCCAAAAATAAGACTTACCGAATAATAAGGGCTCCCCCAAACATAAGGCTTCCCCAATAAGAAGCTCCCCTGAACATAAGGCCTCCCCGATAATAAGGCCCCCTGAAGCTACTGTAAGTCAGGACTTTGGGTCATAGCATAGCCAGAGCAGTCAGGAAGTGTGAGGTCTCTTTTAATCAGAGAGCCTGCGCTGCCACCAGGACAAGCTGCCGCCTGCTGCTCGCTCTGCCCTGACAGAGTCTGGTGGACTCACAATTAGACAGTGAGTCAGGCGGGGCAGGAGTTGGGCACATTGTGTGGACACACAAGTAATAAATTTCCTTTGCTTTGTTCAACAATAAATGTGTACCATATTCTTCTTCATGGAAAAATAAGACATCCTCTGAAAATAAGACCTAGCGCATCTTTGGGAGCAGAAATTAATATAAGACACTGTCTTATTTTGGGGGAAACAAAGTAGATTATTTCACTAATGTATGAATGGGATCATGCAATATATTGACTGCTAGAGATTGACCTTTTCACTCATTCAACATCATTTCCTTGAAATTCATCCAGCTTGTTGCATGTATCAATAATCTATTCCTTTTATTTCTGAATAATACCCATGATATTGAGGTACACACATTGTTCAAACATTCTCCCATTGAAGGACATTTAGGCTATTTCTACATTTTGATTCTTATGAATAAAGCTGCTATATATCTTGTACAGGTCTCTATATAAAAATAAGTTTTTATTTCATTGGAATAAATGCCCAAGAGTGAAATTTCCAGGTTGTATGGTGAGTCCAGCCTTAGTTTAAAAAAAAACAACAAGCTACTTTCCAGTGTGGTTGTGGCATTTACATTCCCACTAACAATGTATGAGTAATTCAGTTTTTCATCATCACCAGCATTTAGTGGTGTAACTATTTTGTTATGTTACCAATTTAAATAGGTATATGTTGATATGTCATTGTGATTTTAATTTGTGTTTCTCTAGTTATGTTGAACATCTTTTTATAGTTCTATTTGCAATCTATAATTATTCTTATGTGAAAAATCTGTATATGTCTTTGTCCATTTTCTAATTGGATTTTTTAAAATGTTGAGTTTTAAGAGCTCTTTTTATATTTTAGATATGAGTCCTTTGTTGGGTAATTTGCAAATATTTTCTCCAATTCTGTAATTTTTCTTTTTATCTTCTTAACAGGATCATTCACAGAGCAAAGTTTTAAAATTTTGATGTTTATAAAGTTTTCCTTTTATGTATCATGCTTTTGGTATGAAATCTAAGAAATCTTTGCCTAGTCCTAGGTCCTAAAGACTTTCTCCTATAAAAATTATATATTTTTGTAATTTATATTTAAGTTCATGATGCATTTTGAATTAACTTTTGTGTAAGGAATGAGATTTAGGTTGAGGGTTAGTTCTTCCCTTTATAGATAACCAATTTTCCAGTACAATTTTTAAAAAAAGAAAGCTGTCTTTCTTTTACTTAATTGTTATTTGCTTTTTTGGTAAAAAATTAAATTTGGGCATATTTGTGTGGATCTCTTTCTGGGTTCTCTACTCTGTTCTGGTTTATGTAACTATCTACCACTCCACCAATACCACACTGTGTTGATTATTGTAGCTCTGGTGTGAACTCTAATATCAGGAGGAGTGATTCCTCCTTTATTCTTTTTTTTTTTTAAAGCTGTTTTTAAAATATATTTTATTGATTTTTTACAGAGAGGAAGGGAAAGAGATAGAGAGTTAGAAACATTGATGAGAGAAACATCGATCAGCTTCCTCCTGCACATCCCTCACTAGGGATGTGCCCGCAACCAAGGTACATGCCCTTGACCAGAATCGAACCTGGGACCATAGGCTGACGCTCTATCCACTGAGCCAAACTGGTTAGGACCCTCCTTTATTCTTTGTCCTCAAAGTTGTTTTGGCTATTTTAAGCCTTCCTTTTCCATTTAAGTTTAAGAATAAGTTATATGTATTTAACTTTTTTTCCTAAGGTTTTGATAGGTATTGCATTATATCTTATAGATCAGTTTGAGAAGAATTGAAAACTTTATTATGTTGACTCTTCCAACCCATTAAAAGTATTCACTGAGTGGCCAGATTATTATGACCAGCCAGATTATTGTGACCACCCCTTCAATACTTCGTTGGGCCACCTTTTGCCTTTAATACTGCAGCGATTCTTCTTGGCATTGACTACACAAGATGCTGAAAGGTGATACAAGGAATCTGACACCATGCCTGATGAATAGCACTGTCCAGTTCTGTGAGATTTGATGGTTGTAGAACAGGCTGCCTGATAGCTCTTTTAACTTCATCCCACAAATGCTCAATTGGATTTAGATCTGGTGATTGTGAGAGCTACCTAAGTGTTCTTAAAACCACTCCTGCGCAATGGCATGGCATATTGTCTTGTTGGAAGAAGCCATCTCCATTGGGATACACCATCAGCATGATAGGATGAACTTGATCAGCAACGATACTTAGGTATGTTGTGCTATTCAGGCATTTATAATGATCTGGCCCTCTAGCAACTTCAGCAGGAAATTATAGCTAATTGCCTACAAAGGTCAGGTGGTCATAGTAATCTGGCCACTCAGTGTATTTATGCAATTATTAGTTCTTTTATGATTTTTAAAGAAAACTTGGTAGTTTTTAGCATACAGATTTTGTTACTCATTTTGTTAGAATTGGAGCAATTGCTAATGGTATTGCACTTTTTATTTTGGTTTAAATGTGTTCATTGTTAGCATCTAAACTAATAAAAGCGAAATATTAAAATTAACCGTTTCTCCGAGACAGGGTAAGCCACGCCCACCAGCCAATCAGAGCGGCTGTATGCAAATTAGCCCAGCCAACATGGCATCCACCACTCATGGACCTGAGTAAACAGCCCTTTCCATTGCGGCAGGAGGGAAAGTGAAGCTGCGCCCCTCAGCTCAGCTCCGATTAAACTGCCTCTAGCAAAACACAGCTTTTTGAAACATTGTAACAATCATAGAATCCTCCGGAGCTGAAGGAAAGAGCAGCTCCGGCCTAACCAGTAAAAGTAACAATTGTTTCATTATAGACGCT
>PVJC01045554.1:0-13674 GCA_004026665.1 Murina feae | reverse complement strand
ACCTACAGCCAAAATTACTTTACCCAGCAAAGCTATCGTTCAGAATTGAGGGTCGGATAAAGACCTTCACAGACAAGAAAAAGCTAAAAGAGTTCATCACCACCCAACCAGTATTATATGAAATGCTGAAAGGTATCCTTTGATAATGAGGAAGAAGAAAAAGGAAAGTAAAAATTATGAACAACAAATATATATCAACAAGTGAATCTAAGAATCAAGTGAATAAAAAATTTGATGAACAGAAAAAACTGGTGAATAGAATAGAATCAGAGGCATAGAAAGGGAGTGGACTGACAATTTTCGGGGGTTAAGGGTGTTGGGGATGCGTGAAGAGAATGGACAATAATTGTACACCTATGGATGAGGACAGTGGGGGGGGCAAGGTCAGAGGTTGAGGTGGGAATTGGGAGGAGGGAAGCTATGGGGGAAAAAAGAGGAACAACTGTAATAATCTGAACAATAAATATAAATTAAAAAAAATACTTGTATGTGACAAAATAGACTTTAAAACAAAGGCTATAGTAAGAGCAAAAGAAGGCCACTACATAAAAATAAAGGGAGCAACCCAACAAGAGAATAGAATCCATGTATGTGCTCAACATAGGAGCACTAAATCTTCATAAGCATTAAAGGAGAGATTGACAGTAATAAAGTCATACTAAGGTATTTTAACACCCCACTGACATTATAGATAGATCTTACAGACAGAAAATAAACAAAGAAATTATGGGCTTAAATGACACACTAGGTCAAATGGATTTAATTGATATCTTCAGAGCATTTTACCCGCAAAGCAATAGAATATACATTCTTTTTAAATACACAAGGAGCATTTTCTAGGATAAATCACATGTTATAAAACAAAACAAGTCTCAATAAATTTAAGAAGACTGAGATCATATCAAATTAATCACAAGAAATTAATCACAAGAAAATGAAAAACACACAGAGATGTGGAAGCTAAATGCAATGTTACTAAACAATGAATGTGTTAACAATTACATCAAGGAAAATATCAAAAGACACCTTGAAATAAATAAATATGAGAACTTAACAACCCAAAATCTAGAGGACACAGCAAAAGCACTTCTAAGATAGAAATTGGTAACATTACAGGCCTAGCTCAAGAAACAAGAAATATCTCAAATAAATAATCTAACTTTACACTTAAAGGAACTAGAAAAAGAATAACAAGTAAAGCCCAAAGTGAGTAGAAGGAAGGAAATGAATATCAGAGAAGAAATAAATAAAATAAAGCCTTAAAACAATATAAAAGATCAATGAAACCAAGAGCTGGTTCTTAGAAAAGATAAACAAGATTGGAAAGCCTTTAACTAGACTCATCAAGAAAAAAAAGAGAGAGGATCCAAATAAATAAAACCAGAAATGAAAGAGAAGTAACAACTGACACCAAAGAAATACACAGTGTTGTAAGAAAATAATACAAAAAACTATATATTAATAAATTGGACAATCTGAGAGAAATGAATAAATTCCTAGAAGATTAAAATCTTCCAAAAGTTAATCAGAAGAATCAGGGAATCTAAATAAGCAGATTACAACTAGTGACACTGAAGCAGTAAACAAACAAACAAAAAACTCCCAACAAATAAAAGTCCTAGACTAGATGGCTTCACAGGTGAATTTTACCAAACATTCAAAACAAAACAAAAGTAACACCTATCCTTCTCAAACTATTCCAGACTCATTTTATGAGGCCAGCATTATCCTAACTCCAAAACCAGATAAGAGCACTACAAAGAAAGAATATTACAGGCCAATATCTCTGATGAACATAGTTGCTAACATCCTCAACAAAATATTAGCAAACTGGATCCAGCAATTAAAACTGTCATATATTATGACCATGGGATTTATTCCAGGGATGCAAGGTTGATACAATATTTGCAAATAATAAATGTGATACATCACATAAACAAAATGAAGATTAAAAACCACATAATTAAATCAATAGATGCAGAAAAAGCAATTGATAAAACCCAACACCCATCCTATATAATGAAGAGCCAATATGCTAATTAGACTGAACAGCCAAATGACCTTCTGGATGAATCTGAGGCTGTGAGGGCCAGCCGAGGCTGTGAGGGGCTTTGAGGACTGGCTCAGAGCTGTGAGGGCTGGCAGGGGCTGCAAAGGCTGGGCCCCTCACATGAATTTCACACATCAGGACTCTAGTCTATATATAAAAGCCTAAGATACAAATTGTCCCCTTGGGAGTTCGACCAGAAGACCAGGAGTTTGATTGCTCACTATGATGTGCGCTGACCACCAGGGGCCAGCTGAATGAAGAAAGCCCTAGCTGGTAGCTGGAAGGCCCCAATTGGTCCTGATTGCCAGCCAGGCCTAGGGACCCTATCTATGCACAAATTTTATGTACCAGGCCCCTAGTTTATAATAAAAACTCTCAGCAGTCCTAGCTAGTTTGGCTAAGTGAATAGAGTGTCAGCCTATGGACTGAAGGGTCCTGGGTTCAATACAGGTCAAGGGCACATGCCCGGGTTGTGGGCTTGATCCCCAGTTGGAGGCATGCAGGAGGCAGCTGATTAATAATTCTCATCATTGATGTTTCTATCTCTCCCTCTCCCTTCCTCTCTGAAATCAATAGAAATATATTTTAAAAAACCACTCTCAGCAAAGTGAGAGCAGAGGGGAAACACACCTCAACATAATTAAGGTCATATATGACAAACCCAGAAATCAACACCATGTTCAGTGGGCAATAATTTTGTCTGATATATCAAGGGAAACAAAAGAAAAAATAAGTTAATGTGACTACATCAACCTAAAAAGTTTTTGCAAGGCAAAGGAAACCATTAATAAAATGAAAAGACAATCCACTGAATGGGAGAACATATTCACTGACACATCTGATAAGGACTTAATACTAAAATTTATAAGGAACTTATAAACTCAACACCAAAAAACCAACAAACAATCCAATTAAGAAGTGGGCATAGGACCTGAATAGACACTTCTCCAAAGAGGATATACACATGGCCAATAGACATATTAATTGATGCTCATTGTCACTAATCATGAGAGAAATGCAAATCAGAACCACAATGAGCTATCACTTCACACCTGTGTTTGCTGAAGATGTGGAGAGGGGGGCACTCTCATATGCTGTTAGTAGGAATGCAGAATGGTGCAGCCACAGTGGAAAGCAGTATGGAATTACCTCAAAAAAATTAAAAATGAAACTACCTATGGCCCAGCAATTCCACTTCTTGGAATATATCCAAAGAAACCTGAAACACTAATTTGAAAGTTATATGCACCCCTATGTTAATTGCAGCATTATTTACAATAGCCAAGATTTGGAAGCAGCCCAAGTGCCCATCAGTAGTAGGTGAATGGATAAAAAAAAAAGTGGTAGTTTTACACAATGGAATACTGCTCAGCCATAAAATATGAAATCTTACCTTTTGTGACAGTATGGAGTATTATGCTAGGTGAAATAAGCCAGTCAGAGAAAGACAAGTACCCTATGATTTCATTTACATATGGAATGGAATGAACAAAATAAAGTAGAGACAGACTCATAGATAAAGAGAATAAACTGACATCTATCAGAGCAGAGGGAGTTGGGGGATGGGTGAAAAGGATGAAGGGATTAAGCAAAGAAAAGAAAAAAGAAAGACTGACTCCTGGGCGCAGACAGAGGGAAGGGAGGTTGGGAGGTAGATAGAAAATGGTAAAGGGGGAAATAAATGGTGACGAAAGGGGACTTGACTTGGGTGGTAAACGCATAATACAATATGCAGATGGTGTACTGCAGAATTATAAACCTAAAACCTGTATACATTTTTTTAAATCCTCACTCAAGGGTATGTTTTTATTGATTTTTTTTTAGATAGAAAGGAATGGGGTGGGGGTGTGGAGAGAGAGAGAGAAAGAAACATCAATGCGAAAGAAACTTCCATCAGTTGCCCCCATACACGCCCTGTCTGGGGATCAAACCTGCAACCTTTTGGTATACAGGACAATATTCCAACCAAATGAGCCACCAGGCTGGAGCTGAAACCTGTATAATTTTATTAACCAATACCATCTCAAAAAATTCAATAAAAAACAAAATAGAACAAAAAAATTTAAGTGCTAAAATATATATAGCTAAAACAGCTAACGTTCCTCAGACCCTTCATTAGGGTTTCTCACTAGGGTCTGCTCAACAGGACAAGTTGAAGAACAATACATTGAAGTATATTCCCAATATGGTAATCAGCAATATGCAAAGTTACCATCAGTTTCCAAAAATGCTTAATTTATGTCTGGGAAGGTAGAGAGCAACCCAACCCAATCATAGTATGTTAGTACAAACTTCTGCCAGGATGAAAATAACTCAAGTGTCAGATAATGTGTTTCAAATAAATGAACTCAAATATTTAGTCTATTATTCATTAATTTATATAACACTTTTGGAGCACCTACTGAACACTAGGTAATACTATAGGTCCTGGGGATACAGCAACATTAAAAAAAGAAAATCTTTGGCCCTGGCTGGGTAGCTCAGTTAGAGTGTTGTCCTGATACACCAGGTTGCAGGTTTGATTCCCAGTCATAACACATACAAGAATCAACCAATGAATGCATAAGTGAACAATCAATGTTTATCTCTTCCTCTCTCTCTCTCCTCCTTTCCTCTAAAATCAATAAATAAGACATAAATAATTTTTTTAAAATCTCTGGTGTTTTGTTGGCAAAAGGACAATAAACAGAAATATTGAGTTCTAATAGAGAATCCTACTTTAATCTCTGGAGGCTATGATGGTTAATATTTTTAAATTTTATTTTTCAATTACAGTTTACATTCAGTATTATTCTGTATTAGTTGCAGGTGTACAACCTAATGGTTAGACAATCATATACCTCACAAAGCTTTCCCCCAGATATTTCTGGTAACCATCTGGCACCATACATAATATTACAATATTATTGACTCTATTCCCTAAGCTGTACTTTGCATTCCTGTGACTATTTTATAACTACCAATTTGTACTACTTAATTCCTTCACCTTTTCACTCAGTCTCCCAACCACCCTCCCATCTGGCAACCATCAGTCAATTCTCTGTATCTATAAGTCTGCTTCTGTTTCATTTGTGCGTTAATTTTGTTCTTTAGATTCCATATAGAAATGAAATAATATGGCATTTGTCTTTCTCTGACTTATTTCACTTACCTTAATACCACCCAGGTTTTAAGGTCACAAATGGTAAGATTCATTCTTTTTTATGGCCGAGTAGTATTTCATTGTACATATGTACCACATCTTCTTTATTCAGTCTATTGATGGGAACTTGTGTTGCCTCTTTATCTTGTAAAGAAAGCTGCAATGAACATAAGGGTGCATATGTTCTTTCAAATTAGTATTTCAGATATATACCTAAAAGTGGAATCACTGGTCATAAGGCAATTCCAATTTTTATTCTTTGAGAAGCCTCTGGACTGTTTTCCACAGTGGATACCCATCTACATTCCCACGAACAGTGCAGGAAGATTCCCTTTTCTCCACTCCCTCACCAACATCTGTTGTTTATTGATTTATTGATGAAAGCCATTCTGACAGGTGTGAAGTTATATTTCATTGTGGTTTTAATTTATATTTATTTGGTGATTTGTGTGTCATGGTAAATTTTATGTGCCAGCATGGCTGGGCCCAGATATTTAATCAAACAGTATTCTGGATGTTTCTGTGTGGGTTGTTTTGGATGATATTGATATTTACCTTGGTAAATGTTAAGTAAAGCAAGTTACTGAACATAATGTGAGTGGCTTCACCTTATTAGTTGAGGAGCTTAATAGAACAAGACTGAATTCCCCTAAACAATGATGAATTCTGCCAGCAGATGATAGCTTTGGGACTTGAACTATAATACGGGCTCTTCCTGGGTCCCCAGCCTGATAACCCATCCTGCAAATTTTGGATCCTGCAGATTTTAAACTTGCCAGCCTTCATAATCACATCAGCCAATTTCTTATATTCTCTCTCTCTCTCTCTCTCTCTCTCTCTCTCTCTCTCTCCTTCCCTCCTCTCTCTCTCTACACACACACACACACACACACACACACACACACATTCTATCAATTCTGTGTTTCTGGAGAGCCCTGACTAATTGACTAATACAAGGATATTTTTATTTTGATGGAAAGTTTACAATCCTAGTATACCCATATTTATACTCATTTCTATGTTGGCATCACCTGCATACTTCCCAGGGTTGATGGTGGAGGGATTGGTTATACCTGTATCTCCCCTGACGACCTTCATGATATACTCTGGGCATGCCCCTACCTGGGTTAACAACCATCATAGTAAGCCTGACCTTGGAAGCCCCAACTTTGGGGCTCTTTTCAATTCTGCTCATTCTAGTATGTTCTCTAAGAAATAACCCAGTCAGCTGGCTCTAGGTCACCTAGAAGTCCGTGTTTTTCTCCACCACAATTTTAATGCAGCCATTTTGGATTTTCTTCCAGGATTAAAGGAAAATCAACCTTTATATCTGAGCAACACCACTCTGGATCCTATACTGTGGTTATGCAAATGTCAAAAGCAGCAGGAAAGTACCACAGTAGGAAATGGCATTCAATCCTGCCCCAGGGATGATACATAGCAGCACTTGTACTTGTTAACTAGAAACCTTGGACACCACAAAGGCCTGCTTCTGTCTTTAAAGTCCTTAACCAATTAACTGCCACACATCCAAAACAGAAACCATCCCTACGTGCCACTATATTTTGAATTTCATTTAAAAAATCAATTTGCAATAACTATTATAAAAAGAAACTAGAGGTCCGATGCACAAAAATGTGTGCACTCAGTGGGTCCCTCAGCCTGGCCTGTGCCCCCTCGCAGTCTGGGAACCCTCAGGAGATGTCCACCTGCTGGCTCAGGCCCACTCCCTAGGGGATCGGGCCTAAGCTGGCAGTCAGACATCCAGTCAGACATCCCTCTGGCAGCCCAGGAGCCCTCAAGGGATGTCCACTTGCCAGCAGGAAGCTGGCCTAAGCTGTAGTCAGAAAGCCTTAGCGCTGCTGAGGAGGCAGGAGAGGCTCCCACCATCACCACTGTACTGGCAGCTGTCAGCCTGACTTGTGGCTCAGCAGAGCTCCCCCTGTAGGAGCGTGCTGACCACCAGGGGGCAGCTCCTGCATCGAGCATCTGCCCCCTGGTGGTCAGTATGTGTGATAGTGACCAGTCATTCCCAGTCGTTCTGTTGTTAGGGTCAATTTGCATATTACCCTTTTATTATATAGGATAGAGGCCTTGTGCATGCGTGGGAGCCGGCTCGTTTGCCCTGAATGGTGTCCTGGATCAGGGTGGGGTTCTTGCTGGGGTGCCTGGCCAGCCTGGATGAGTGGCTGATGGCTGTTTGCAGGCTGGCCACAGCTCCTTCACAGTAGGGATCCCCGCTGGGGTGCCTGGCCAGCCTGGGTGAGTGGCTGATGGCTGTTTTCAGGCTGGCCAAGGTCCAAGGGACCCAAGCTCCCAGTGAGGCTGGCTGGAAGCAGGTATCTTGGATTTACTTATCTTCTATAATTGAAACTTTGTTGCCTTGAGCAGAGACCACAGCTGGCCAGGGCAGGTGGGAAGCTTGCCTTCCTCCATCTCCGGGCAAACAAGCCTCCTGCTTGCTCCAGCTCCTTGGCTGCTGGCTGCCATCTTGGTTTGGTTAATTTACATATACTCACTCTGATTGGCTGGTGGGTGTGAGTTGGGGTGTAGCATTGTAACACCAATTTGCAAGTTTCTCTTTTATTAGTGTAGAGAAATTACTCATAATTCGGGTGTCCTTGTATATTTTCAGCTAAAAATTCTCATGAAAAATGATTTTAAATTTGGTCAGAGCTATCACTTAGGGAAAACATTTTTTTTTATAGATGCACATGGTGTGTGGGGAAGGTTTTGTTTGTAAGAGTCTATAGATGCTTAATTAATTCTAAGGCAATCTCTTCCCATTAGACTGGGCTTGGTCCAGGTGCTTTAGGCACTTCCACATGGCCTTGTTTTGCTTATGTTTTCGCTCTGCATGGAATGCTTTCCTCCATTTTTCTACCAGAAAACTATCTACCTTCCAGCCTTGCCTCAAATGTTATTGTTTTTTCTTAAGTCTTTCCTGATCCCCTGATAGGGAAAATTAATTATTCCTTTAACTGTTGCCAGAGACATTTATATTTCTTTTGAAGATCAAATAGGACACATAAAGATATGGTTACATTAACCAAATATTTAAACATCAGCCCAGTGAGAACTGTTCTAGAAAATTAGTCTAAATAGGAGATGGTACAAATTTTACTGGTTATATTTTACTAGGGGCCGGTGCACAAAAATTTGTGCACTGGGGGAGGAGGGTCCCTCAGCCCGGCCTGTGCCCTCTCTCAGTCTGGGACCCCTCTGGGATGTCCACCTGCTGGTGTGCCTGGCCAGCCTGAGTGAGAGGCCAATGTCTGTTTGCAAGCTGGCCAAGCTCCCCAGTGGAGACCCTCACCCCAGGGGGTATAGCAAGCCTGGGTGAGGGGCTGAGGGCAGTTTTCAGGCTGCCCACAGCTCCCACTGACCCTACAGGCCGTCCGCCTGGTCCCCACGCCCTGGAAGGCTCCCGCACGGGAAGCCGAGGCTGGGGTGGCACTGGCCACCCCACGGCCTCCCGGGCGAGAGCCGCAGGGTCCAGCCGCCTGGTCCCCGCCCCGTCCCCCCCCCCCCCAGGCTCCCACCTAGGAAGGCATCTGCAGGCCTAAGGCGTGGAATGCCTTCCCAGGCGGGAGGCTCCCAAGATGGTGGAGGCCGCAGCCCTGGAGAACTCACAGTACAGTGTTCATGACATAGGTGCTGGTCATTTCTCTCAATATGGCTCCATATTGTAATTGTTTATATTACAGTAATCCTCATTACCTCTATGTTTCAGACCCCTCATCTCTTAACATTTAAATGGAATTGGGCCGTCTTGAAAACAGTTTAAGCAACTATCAATTTATTCCAGTGGAATGTCTTAATAAAATGTCCCTTCTTGCTGTGAATTTTCAAAACTAACACATGTCAAATCCATTTAAATGCCAGAGTTTTCCTCCCTCAGGCTGGTTTCAGCACATATCATGTGCTCAATTTGGAGGTGAACTGCTCAAGAAATAATAAAGCTGAGCTAACCATGGAAATAGATGCTGGATGGGATTAACAACAGACTATGGTTAAGAACCTCCATAAACACTCACTTAATTTTTCAAAGTTCATCTGTCGCCTGGAGCCCCCACGAGGCAGTTTCAGTTTTGTATTTGGCTTAGCTTTTAAGTTCCCTATGTAGATAACATTCAAATATAACATAAAAGTGATAAAATAGTCTTACTCTGACTGAAACTCCTAGAAGTCTGTGTTTTTCTCCACCACACAGCCATTTAAAAAATATATATTTTTATTCATTTCAGACAGGAAGGGAGAGGGTGAGATAGAAACATAATGATGAGAGAGAATCATTGATTGGCTACCTCTTGTACACCTCCTACTGGGGATCGAGCCTATAACCTAGGCATGTGCCCTTGATTGGAATCGAACCTAGGACGCTTTGGTTCACAGGTCAACGTTCTATCCACTGAGCCAACCCAGCTAGGGCTCCACCACAATTTTAATAAAGCAATTTTGGATTTTCTTCCAGGAAACCTACACATCACTGTTAACACTTCTGGACAGATTCTGCACATTCTAATCTCCTTTAGTGGTTGGCACATCAAAGTAACTGCCCGTTCTACATTTGGTCAAGAATGGGTCCCTGCCTGGAGCTTCTTCCATCTCTCCCAAACACTGGCCTTGATGTCACATGATGATAATGGCAAATCCAGTGATCATTACTCTGTGTGACTACCACTTTGGTCCAAGTCATTATTGCATTTTACCTGGACCATGGCATCAGTCCCTAACCGGTCTACCTCCTCCCACAGTCAGTTCTTTGCAGAACATCGGTAGTGGTTTAAAGCATAAATCATATCACTTCCTTGCTCAGAGCCATCCCAAAGTTCCTCATTACAATCAAAAAGTATTTTTGCTTTTTTGTTGTTCTTGTTTTTTGGGGGGGTGCAGTAAGAGGGAATTTTAGTTGTCCCCCAACAGATTATGACCTCCATTAATGTGGGGATTTTTTTGCCTGTTTCATTCACTTCTGTAGGTTAGCCCCCAAAAAACATATCCACCTTTTAACAGCTGATAGCTCAATTTTGAAAATGCAATGTATTTTAATGAACACTGCCTTTATAATAATTCAAAGAGTGTGTATACATTTTTTAGAACACCCTATATATTTCCAGTGCCTAGAACTGTGTCTATCACATACTAGGTGGTACACAGTAAATATGTGTTGAATTAATCAATCAAATTACCTATCCATAAACTTGTGCTGTTCAAGAAAAGAAAGGCAAAGTATAATGACTTTAAAGAAAATCTTCTTATTGCCTCCTTACCATGCTCTCTCTCTCACAAACTTCAAGAAACAGAAAAAAAATCCTAAGAATATTTACTTTTTGAGCCCAATATGACAAGAGAAATTATTGAGCAAGAGTCAGATGACACAAGATATGAGCACAGAAAAATTAAATATGTAGTAATTGAAATAAAATCAGTAGGCACACATAAAAATCAATTGATAATTGTAGAGAATAAACTTGAGAAGCACTCTCAAAATAAAGGCCAAATGAATAAAATAATTAAAAATATGCACAAAAGGAATGACATATTTGAAGGACCAATAAAAGTACAAATGTATGGATGAGAAGCAATAATAGGGGGTATGAAAGAATAAAACATTCCATACCTGAAAAAGAAAAGCTGAGGCTAGAAATTGATAGTTTAACATCTTCTAGAGAAAGTTAATGAGCAGAAATAAATACTATGGCAGAGCCTCATAAAATTTTAAACCTCAAGAATTTTTTAAATGAGTTCTAAAAACAGCCAAACTGGGGGTGCAGGATCAACTACAGTTTCTTTTCCAATATCTCCTCTACAACAATAAAAAGCAGGCATCAAGGCAGTTTACAGTGCCTGGAGATGGAAAGTTTATGATTGAAGGATTTTATAAATATCCATGTGCTATTCATATGTTAGAACAACATGTGTTACATAACCACACCTGCAAATGAAGACTGTTATAAAAAAATATCAGCTAGGACTTGAAAAAGTCCTATAAATTTACCACCCAATAAGTTTTCTACAAAAATTGACTGAAGCAATATTCCAGATCACCAAGAGATTAATAAAACTTTGAGCTAAAAAAATGGAGATGTTTAATAGACAATAACTGTCAGTAAGCTCTGAAACTGGTTGACTGCTTGGAGATCATTAAATAAATACATTAACTGCTATGAGAAAAAAATAACATATTCTTAAAAATATAATTTTAACTATTACAACTATAGTAACTAAAACAATGCAAAATACATTTATTTAAAAAGAGGACTAGTAAGTACTATAGTAGAATCTAAAAGAGACTATCTTCAATATATATTATCTCAGGATAAATCTAATAAATGATGTGCAAGACATACATGGAAAATTTACAACACTCTTAAAAGACAGTGAAGATTCAAATAAAGGGAAAGAAATACCGTGTTCCTGGATGAAAATATGTAATTTTGTAAAGTTGTCAATTAAATGCAATTCAATCAAAATCCCAGGAATTTTTTTTTATGGAATTTAAAGGGAATAAAAAGGTAGAGGGATTTGTACTACCAGATCTTAAGACTTATTATAAAACTGCAGAGGTTAATTACCATAGTGTGGTACTGAATAAAGGATAGATAAATGAAACAAAATAGAGATGATACCTGAGCCTCTCATATGTGAAAATGTGATATATGACAGAGGTGGCATTGCAGATCACAAGTGAAAGGACAGATAATTTATAGATGATGCTAAGACAACTGGTTACCCATATGGGAAAAATAAAATCGAAATCCATGTCACACCACACTTATCTCATCACAGCATGCACACCACATACACCATTCACACCATACTCATAACAGTACACACACCACTCCACATAACACTCCACAACAGACCTCACACTCACCACATCACATCACGCACACCACACACTCCACACTCCACAAACCACTCCACAATCTACAGACCTCACACTCACATCACATCATGCACACCACATACACCACATTACATTCACCACACCACACACACAATATGCACCACACTAGGCATATCATTCCACTCACACCATTCTCATCACATTACACACTTCACATTCACCACACCATACCATGCACACCATATGCACCACACCACACTCACCAAACTACACATCTTACATTCACACCACACCCCACCCACACTACCACACACTGTACCATACACAACACACTCACCACACTATATACCAGACACTCACACCACTCCACACCCACCCTACCACACACCATGCCACACACATCACAATAACCACATTACACACCTCACACTACACCACGCCACACTTACCACACCACACACCACACCACACCACACACACCACACTTACCATACTACAAAGCTTATATGCACAGCAAACCACGCACACCACACTATACACAACACACAAAAGGATTAAAGACTTGAACATAAAAGTCAAAACTAAAAAATTTAAATACACATAGGAATATTATTATGGTCTCAGGTGGGAAAAACTTCTTAAATAACATGCAAGAAGAGGTAATAAAACTAGCTTAGAGTTAAGAACTTCTGTTCATAAAATGATGTCATTCAAAAACTTTCATACATTGCTAGCTGAATGGTAAAATGGTATGGCCACTTTGGAAAACAGTTTAGCACTTCCTTAAAATGTAAATATATACATACCATATACCCAGCAACTCCACTCCTAAGTATTTACCCAAGAGAGAAGGAAAAACAGGTTCACACAAGGCTTGTATGAACAGCCTTTTTGGTTTTGTTAGTTTGTTTTTTGGTCTGCTAATAGGAGTTTTTATTTTCTATCTTTAAAATCTTTATTGTGGAGAGTATTACAGGTGTCTCTCTTTCCCCCTAACTCCCCCCACTCCACCTGGTTCCTATCCTGCCCCAGGCCTTCACAACCCTATTGTCTGTGTCCATAAGTAATACATCTAAACTAATAAAAGTGGAATAGTAAAATTAACCATTTCTCCGGGACGCCCACAGCCAATCAGAGCAACTGTATGCAAATTAGCCCAGCCAACATGGTGGCCGCCACTCACGGACCTGAGGAAACATTTAGGCAGCGTCCGTTGCACCAGGAGCGAAAGTGAAACTACCTGCTCGCTGGCTCCTTAGCCTTTGGCCTGAAGCAAAACACACATTTGCAACAATTAAGTGTCATAATTGTTTCATTATAGAAGCCTCAAGGTGAGGCAGAGGAGGCTTCCTTAGTAAAAGGCCTCACCTTAAAGGAACAGCATCAATTATAGGAGATAAATTCCAGAAACCTGCGTCCAGCCGGCCTTGTTGGGACGTTGGGCAATGGGAGCTGTGGCCAGCTTTAAAGCCCCTCACTCAGCCTGGTCAGGCACGCCAGCAGGTGAACATCCCCTGAGGGGTCCCAGACTGTGAGAGGGCACAGGCCGGGCTGAGGGACCTCCCGAGTGCACAGAGCGGCTGCAGGGCGGGACAGCGCAGGACCCAGGACCTGTGAGTGGGAAAGAGG
>PVJC01045553.1:0-13652 GCA_004026665.1 Murina feae | reverse complement strand
AGGCAGGCCGCACCCAGCCCTGGCCACGCTCAAAAAAGAGAACAACATGCAGGGGAGGGCAAGAGTCTGAGAGATCAACATAGAGGGGGTGCCTGCTCCAAGCCTCCACGGTGTGCCTGGGGGCAGGCCCCGGCAGGTAGACACACACAGGAGGACTGCTCCGAGCCTCAGATGCAGCTGGGGGAAGGTCCCCAGTGGTGACACACACACACACACACACACATACACACACACACACACCACAAAAGGTGCCTGGCAGACTGGGGCCATCACAGGACATCCACTGAGGGGTCCCAGACTGTGAGAGGGCACAGGCCGGGCTGAGGGACTCCCTCCACCCCGAGTGCACAAATTTTTGTGCACCGGGCCCCTAGTCTTCTATAATTGATACACTGTTACTTTAAGCCAAGGCCTAGGCATGTAACAAAGCCTCCTGTTTGCTTCAGCTCCGTGGCTTCTATAATTGAAAGAACGTTGCCTTAGTAGAGGCTCTTTTGGCCTAGGCAGGCAGTTTCCTCCATTGCTGGTGCAATGGAAGCCTCCTGTCTGCTTAAGCTCTGAGGCTTCTATAATTGCAACTATGTTGCCTATGTTGCCTTGAGCAGAGAGAGGCCCAGCCAGCCTAGGCAGACAGTTTATTCCTGGTGCAACAGATGCCTGCTGTTTACTCTAGCTCCGTGACTGCCAGCCTCCATCTTGTCTGGGTTAATTTGCATATAGCCCCTCTGATTGGCTGGTGGGCTGGTAGGCATCCCGGAGAAACGTTCAATTTCAATATTACTCTTTTATTAGAATAGATTGTTTCAGAGAGGAAGGGAGAGGAAGAGAGAGATAGAAACATCAATGATGAGAGGGTATCATTGATTGGCTGCCTTCTGCACATTGGACTGAGCCCTCAACCCAGGCATGCCTTTGACTGGAATCGAACCTGGGACCCTTCGGTCTGCAGGCCAACACTCTATCCACTGAGCCGAACCAGCTAGGGCAAGAACGATTTAACCAGAAAATCTATCAATGTAATACATGACATAAACAGAATAAAGGGAAAGAAAAACATGATTGCCTCACTTGATGAAGAAAAGCATTTGACAAAATTCATTACCAGTTCATGATTAAAGATCAAAGCCAGAAAGACACTACAAGAAAAGAAAACTACAAACTATTAACCTTTACAGATATTGATGCAAAAATTCTCAACAAAATACTAGCAAAAAATCTAACTAACAACACACAGAACAAACTAGAAATGGAAGGAAACTGCCTTAAAACTATAAAGACCATATATGTAAAGCCAACAGCTAACATGATACTTAATGGTGAAAGACTGAAAGCTTTTTCTCCAACATCAGGAATAAGACAAGGATGTCTGCTTTCAGCACTTCTATTCAACATAGTATTGGAAGACTTAGTCTGAGCAATTAGACAAGAAAAATAAATAAAAGGCATCAAAATAAAAAAGAGAAAAGTGAAACTTTCTGTTCTCAGATGACTTTTATGTATAAAACCTTGCACTTATATGTAGAAAATCTTTAAAATTGCACAAAAAATCCTGTTAAAGCTAATAAATAAATTCAGCAAAGTTTCTGGGTGTAAATTTGCATTAAAAGACTCGGTTGCACTTCTAAATACTAACCATGAACAATACAAAAAATAAGTTAAGAAAAAATAAAATTTACAGTAGCATTGAAAATAATAAACTACTTAGGAATAAACTTAACTAAGGAGGAAAAAGACTTGTACACTAAAACCCACAAATTATCGCTAAATGAAATTAAAGACAAATAACTGGAAAGACATTCTGTGTTTAAATCAACAATAAAAACCCCAATTTAAAAAATGAGCAGAGGACTTGAATAGACATTTTGTCAAGGAAGATATAAGTAGCAAAGGGATGCTTAGCATCTTTAAAAGTATTTAAATTGGTTTTTAGAGAGAGAGAAAGGAAGGGGGAGGGAGAGAGAAAGAGAAACATTGATGTGAGTGTGAAACATTGATCGGCTGCCTTCTGCACCCAGCTTGGGCCTGTGCCCTGACCTGACTGGGAGTCGAACCAACCACATTTCAGTGCACCGGCCGGCGGGATGCTCAGCACCTTTAAGGATCTGGGACGTGCAAATCAAAACCACAATGAGATGCCGCTCCACACTGACTAGGAAAACGAAACAAAACAGAAAGTAAGCGTGGGTGAGGATATGGACAAATTAGAACCTTGTGCACTGCTGACAGCAATTTATACGTTTCAGTTCCTTTAGAGTTCTTAAAACACTTAGAACTACCATACGGACCAACAGTTCCACTCCTGGGTATATAAGTAAAAGAACTGAAAGCAGAGTCTCAAAGAGCTATTTGTACATTTATGTTCAAAACAGCACACTTCACAATAGCCCCCATCTGCAACTCAAGTGTCGCTCGCTGGCTGGGCGGTAAAGGAAAGAGGGTGCAGCATCCAGGGGAGTATGATGCCGCCGCACTCAGAAAGACGGAATCCGACACCTGCTACCACATGGACGGACCCTGAGGCCTTCATGGCGAGTGAGATCACCAGTCACAAACAAGACATTCTGGATGACCCGTCTTATGAGGGACACAGAGTAGTCAGACTCAGAGACGGAAGGTAGCCTGCCTGTGCAGAGGCTGGCGAGGGGTGGGGACTTAGTGCTGAACTGGGATAGAGTCTCAGCTGTGCACAATGGAGGGTTCTGAGGAAGAACGGTGCCTGCAGCTGCACAATAGGAATGGCATGTATTTAATCCTACCAAACTGTACACTGAAAAACCACTAGAACGGTCTACTGTTTTTCATATTTCACCACAGTTTTTAAAAAGTGAAGGGCCATGAAAACCCTGGGGCTGAGGGGCCTTCTCAAGGAGGCAGTGGAGGGGCCCCCAGCGCCCAGCAAGAGGATGAGCTGGCCATTGTGCTTTTTGAGTCGTGATGCTTGTGTGTGGAAGGGATCTCGGGGGACAGGGCACCAGCTGGGAGTTAGCCTCGAGGCCCATGGCGCTCAAGCCTCCAGGGACATGGGAATGGCCAGCAGCTGACTGGTGCAGGTGTAGGGGGTCCCCACAAACTTGCATTCTAACAAGCTCACAGACGACTGGTTCAGGACCCTACTTCCAGCATCACTGTTCCAGGAACAAGGCAACGGGTTAGCAAGAGGAGCTGGGAGCAAAGTGGGCAGCCAGCCTCCGGCAAAGGGGCGATGTCCAGGCCCCTCCCAGGGTCTCACACCTGGTCTGCGCTGTTTACACTTGCTCTGCGTGGTTTACAGAAACCACCTGAGGGGGATTTCCTGCCCACTCGCAAGGACAGCGTTGTCACATAAACAACCCCAAATGACCTGTTTCCTGGATCTCCCCTCCCCACCTGCGCCTGGGAGAAAGGCTTCCGGTACTTTATCACCCGCCTTTATGGGCCCGGTGATAGGCGAGGCCTCGCTGACTGCTCTCATCTGTCCGGGGACCTGGTAAGACAGCAGCCTGCACTCTGTGGGCTCCCTGCTTTGATGCCTCTCGCGGCTGAATGCAAGCGGCTGCTTTTAAAAGCAGAGTTAATCATTTCCCCAGGCCCGAGCCGGCTTGCACCTGGGGGAGCGCTGGCTGTGTGAGGGGGTGTCTGTCACATCGGGCCCTCGCAGGGTTTCCGGGAGATGCAGGCCGCTGCTCCTTCTTCTCCACCCTGGGAAATGCTGAGGTTCTGAAGACCTCACCGCTGCTGGGGGGAGAGCAGACTGAGTCTGGGGTCCCCTACCATCAGAGCACCTTCTGGGGCCAGCCGCACCCCAACTCTGATCAGGTTCCCTGGACACATTGGTCTCCTTCTCTGGGCATCTATCCAGGTCCAGGGAGGGCGCGGGCTGCGGGTGTATGAGCAGGTCCGTGGCTCTCAGCTTGGGGAACCTGGAGATACAGCCCATCTCCCCCAGCCAGGCCGCTTGTCAGGAACGGATTGTGAGCCCTGGGCATCCAGACAGCGAACCAAAGGACTCTGGCTGCCAGGTGCCTTCTGGGGCCTGGGACTTGGCCTGGAGCTCCTGGGAACCCCCGACTCTGTCCAGCTCCATGATCCCTGCCCCTTGTGCCCCTGTGGGGGCAGCATCTTCCTATTCCTGGCGGCACCTTCTTGGCCTGGCAGATGTGCCTCCCTGTGGCCCGCTGGGGGCAGGCTCCAGCGAGGCAGGAGAGTGGCGCTGAGTGTGCTAGGGTGAGGCCTTGTTCAAGTGGCATGGCTCGCCTCCTCGATGTTTACTTAAGCCGTCGGGGAATTAAAGAATGAGCCAAATGAAAAGTCAATCAGGCTTTATTGGGAGCAAACGGACGGGTCCACAGGTCCCGGGAAGGGAGAGGGGCCGGTGGAGCCGAGACCATAAATCATCTCCAACCCGCAGGTGAGTGCTTGGACACTCGGAGAGTGCCCAGCGCCTGGCATACTGTAGCCAGGAAATGCCTATTGTCATCGTCATGACACCAGGGCCCCGGGTGCACACTTCTGTTGCTCCCAGCTCTGCTCGCGGGGGGAGTCACTGCTGTGCCCCTGGAGACCAGCAGGGGGAACACTGGCCTGGCTCCTCCTGGGAAACCCAGGCGGTGCCTCCTGCTGGGTCCCTGTGGGAGTGCAGCTGGGGCTCAGGAAGCCAGGAGGGTGGCTCTGCTTCCGGGGCAGAGTTTTCCACTCCTGGTGGCACCAGGAAAACAATGTTAATACTTCTTGGCAAGAAACAGATAGCTTTTTGCCTTGGGAGGGTTGGCTGCCGAGCAGTGCCTGCTGGGGGCACTGCTGGGTGAAAAGAGCAGGCCTTCTCAGCCAACACCCATCAAACAGGGTGAAACCCCACACTTCGGCACTGGCTCCGCCTGGAAACTGCGGAGATGGGAAATGGGTGACACAGCAAGCCCTGGAAGCGGACTCAGGTGTCCTACATTCCAGGCTGTCTCCAAACACAAGCCTCCAAGCGGCTAAGGTGTGCCCCGCGGTGCCTGGCCTCGGGCGCTGGGGCAGATGGCCAAGCGCCTCCATCCAGGGTGTCCTCGGACAGAACTGCCTAGGTGGGGGACTAGGGGTCCTGGGGGAAGAGGGCCCAGGGCCCTGCAAGGGTTGCCATGGTGACAGGGTGGTGCTTCCGGGGAGGGAGCAGCATGCCTGCCCTCTCTCTCTCTCTCTCTCTCCCCAGGGGTGGGAGGGGTCAGGGAAGGCGGGGTAAGGCACATGGCGAAGGGAGGTGCATCTGTTGGTCAAGGCAATTCCATCTTCCGTCTTCATTGGGATGGAAATGCCTGACACATGGGATATAAATTACACAGTTGAATCTTGGTTTTGTATTTATGGAAAGAAAAGAAATCGAATAACGGGGGTGATGTTTTAATCCTCAAACCTTTAACAATTAAACGCGTGTATGAAGGAATCCTCAGTAAACATACAGCTCAGCAATGCTCCACACCTGCGTTCTGGAAGCATGCAATGTACTGCATTTCAGCAGAATGTAACCGTGTCGCAAACCAAAATAGGCCAAGTCTTCTGATGACTCAGGGTTTGAGCAGGCATTTTTATTTGAAACTTCATGGTTTATGTGGAAGCGTTTTCAGGGTCACGTGGTGAATAAATGTTGAGATCTGAAGCCAGCTGAGCGTGTGCTTCCGGAGGAGTAGTGACCTGGGACTGAAGGCAGAGCGCCGCCTCGCGAGTGCATATGCTCCGTCGAGGGAGCTACCTGCTTAGGAAACCATGGCACTGCCAGTGGGTGTGGGTGCCAGCTCAAAGCCAACAGGAACCCCCCATTTGGGAAGCAGTGAAGAAAGAAACTTTATTCAGTGCAAACGGCTCAATGTGATAGAGCATAGCTATGAGGAAATCACAGCTATGAGGGGACCACAGGCAGAGTCCATCCCACCGAGGCCCAGGCACTACCCATGGAGGCTCTGGGTTTGCAGCCTCATCTGCGCTGACCTGTCCGGCCACTGGCTCTCCCACAGCCTGAGGTGGGGTGGGAAGGGAGGGCAGTTCATGAGGGGCCTGAGCTGGTCGGCCTTTCTGACTCAGGAGTGCACGACCTTCTCACCTGGAGAGAGGTCATGTCCACTGCCGAGCTTGGGAGCCCACAGAGTCCCAGTTCGGTAGGTCTGGGGTCCAGCCCGGGCTCCCCCTGCCTCCTGACCAGGGACCACGCTTCCAGAACATCTGGTCTGCGCCTCGGCGGGCGTTGATGGGGGCCAGGTGTCACCGCAGCCACAGGAGGGCGGGGCCTCAGTGTCCCACCATCCTTTTCTGTGTGGTGTCAGCAGGTCACTTACTTCCACCAGCCCTTGGCCTTTCCACCTGTAACATGGGCTAACATTTCGCGTGTCATGGGGACATCACCGCATAGAAGCCAGAGGCCACGGTCATGCTCCCCAAAGGCCCTTTCTGACTCCCCAGCTGAACCGACTGTGCCCCCCTAACTGGACCACTGAGCCTTGCTTTCCTCCTCAGGAAACGGGGACCCCTCTCCAGCGCTGCCCTGCTCAGAACTGAACTGCGTGTGAGGGCATTTCTGACCCAGGGGCCCCGCCCTGGGAAAGCTCCTGAGGTCTGATGTCCCCCTCCCAACCCCCCGCCCCTGCCCCAGGCGCCAGCTCCACTACCCAAACCAGGGGCCTGGGCAGCCCAGTCCGGCCACTGGGAATGAGTTCTGCAGGCAGGCCCCCCACCCCTCCCACCCCCGGAGCCCGGTCAGAGGCTGCGGACCTGGTCTTGGCACCGGGACAGTGCGGGGTGGCTGACACCAGCTTCGGAGGAGCATGGCGTTTCCTGCTGGCCCTGCGCTTCTTTCCCCCACGTCCTTGTAAGCAGAGGCGAAGTGAGGACTGACTTCCTGGGGACAGCGCCTGTGGTCCCCCACCTGTCCTCCGTCACTCAGTCAATGGCTGTCATTAACCTGAGCAGGAGGGACAGGTGCGCACAGGGCCAAGGTCCACACCCGCCTGCCCAGGCCTCTCCCTGAACCAGCCCTCCCCCCACCGCCCTCCTGGAAGCGGGGCCTGGGAAAGCCACCCGGGAGTCCCGGCTCTGGGCAGACGGCGTGCTGTGCTAGCAATGGAGGCTGAGGGTCCTGGGTGGCCGGCTCCCTGCACTGGGTGTCCCGGCAGCGCCCTCACCGCCCAGCACCACCGCAGTGCTCAGCTGCGGGCCTGCACCCTGGGGGCCATGAGGTGCTTCCCCGCTGTTCCTGATACAGACTCTTCCCCTCCGCCTTCTGCAAATACAGACGCGCCTGCAGAGCCCTCCTGCCTCTGGGACACACCCGCGACCCCACCGTGTGGTCCTCACGGCAGACAGGGACCTGGGCCTGTCCCCAGGGCAGTCCTGCCACCCTGCTCTGGGGAGCAGCCCGGCTCCCTGTCCGTCCCTGGTCTCTGCTTCTGGCGTCACAGGCTTCCTGGCGGCCGCTCACTTGCTGCGGGCCCCTCTGGGTGGAGAGGCGCCCTGGAGGCTCACGCTGCGGGTGCACACTCTGTGTGGCCGGTTTCCTGGGACAGCAGAGCTGTGGCTAAGGTGACAGCAGAGCAGCTCTGCCTGGGGCCTGAGGAGTTCACAGGACACTAGGGCCAACTGCCCGGGAGCCCAGGGCCCCTGAGCCCTGATGCCTTATAATAGGAGGTAAGCAACAATTCCACAAGAGATAAACGTTAAAATCATAAAACGAGTTTTTTACAAAGTCCAGAAAATGCCTGCCTGGCCAGTGTGGCTCAGTGACTGAGCAGCGACCAGTGAACCAGGAGGTCGTAGTTCACCTCCCGGTCAGGGCACATGTCCAGGTTTCAGGTTTGATCCCCAGTGAGGGGGAGGCAGGAGGCAGCCGATCCATGATTCTCCCTCATCACTGATGTTTCCATCTCTCCCTCTCCCTTCCTCTCTGAAATCCCCCCAGACCATGGACGGAAACAGTGCGCTGTATCCACACGGGCCGGCAGGGGTCCCCAGCAGTGAAGCTGGACAGGCTGCCGCATGAGCACCCTAAAAGCTCCAGCCTCCCGCACCCCCACCTGCGCTGCTCGCCACAGGCCTGTGGGGTCAGCAAACCCTTGGGATGGGAAGCAGATTCGTGGTGCCGTGGGGAGGGGATTCAGGGTGAGGCTGAGGTCGGGGTTTCTTTGGGTCATGAAAGGTGCTACAACTAGAGAGTGGCAAGGGGATCACCCCCCCGTGGATATACATTTTAGAATGATGCCTTATGCAGTGGGTGTGTAAGGGAAAAAAGGGCTGAGACTAGGCCAGCATCGGGGCGGGAGCCTGGGGTGCTCACCCAGAAAGCGCCCTGGGCGAGGGGTGTGTCTGTGGTCCCTAGCAGCCAGTGCATCAGGGCAGCAAGGTCCTGAGCGGCTGTGCCCGAGGCCCGGGCCTGTTGTTTAAGCAGGATTCCCTCAGCTGTGAGGGCCTTCCTTAGGGCAGCGCTTGGGAGCCCTCACTGAGGTCGGAGCCCCGGCCACGCGCCCTGGGTTTTGAAGAGACACCAGTGCCCATAGTGCAGCTGGCATCGGCCCCATGTGCATCTGAGGGCAACTGACAGGGATGGACCCACCAGACCATCCAGGACCCTGCTTCCTCCCTGCCCCATCCTGGGACCCCCTCCGCTCCCCTCACAGCCTCCTCTGGACCTCACTTCCTTCCTGCCCTATCCCTGCTCCCCACCCCCACCCCCAGCCTCCTCCACATTCCTGTTTGGGTTTCCCTCACCTCATGGTGGTAAGGGCACTTGGTGGCCCTCAGGGAAGCAGATGACTTTGAGTTCCAGAAGCTGGCGGTGTGGACTGGGAGGTCTGCCTGGGCCCACAGGCCTCTCACTGGGGCACAGGCCCTGCTTTGGAAGTAGCCCTGGGGCCTGGATAAGAGCACACTGTGGCCCCCTCTGATCTGCTGATCTGGTGTGGGACCGGGCGCCCAGAGGTGCGGGCTGGACAGGCTGAGTCAGGGCGGACCCCAGGAAGCTGTGCGGGAAAGCTCAGCCCTCCTTCTCGTGTAAGGAAACCCGCTCTTCCCTAGCACCCTCCCTCGGGGTCTCCTGCGCTTTCACAAAGAGCCGGTCCCTTCTGACACCTCGGCCACCTCTGCGTGGGGGCTTCCCCACTGACCAAGGCTGACACCAGCCGGGTGTCCTGCCTTCAACTTCATTCTGACACTGTATCCCAGAGACAGAGTCAGATTCCACAGGTGAGGGCTCCATCTGCAAGAGTCCCCCCCCCCCCTCCATTACAAAGGCCGCCATCAGGAACAGCTGGCGAGGAGTGGGGGGGGGGGTGTGAGGGAGGGGAAGGGGAAGGGGAGGGGATGGGCGGACAGGCTTCCTGTCCTCTCAGCTCAGCGCTCTCTCATCTCCAGGCCTCACAAACCCAGAGCTCCCCCAAAACCCCACACGTTTGGATGTTAGTGAAGCTTCTTCATGCAGCAGGAGGGAGCATGAACTCCATTCCAGCCCTTTCCCTTCTCGGGAGAGTGGGGGCGGCCCGAGCAGCCCCACTTGTCTCTGGCCTGTTTTTTCTGGGGACCAGCCCCCCTCGAAGCCCACAGTCTCCTCAGTAAAACCAAGACACTCCACCGTTCAGGGGCCGGCAGAGGCTGCAGGACCCTGTCGGGAGCTGCAGGGCAGGAGCGAATATAGAACAGAAGATGCACTTAGTGCTTTTCTCACGTAGGAAGCTGCAAGGGTGCCAGGAGCTGGGCGCAGGGTCCGTGACGGAGACCAGTCTAGATATTTCTATTTCTCTCCAAGTGCAAAAGCGCAAGCCTGGGCGGCGCCCCTGTGGAGCCCTCTGCCCGGGACCCGCCTGGAGCTTGGGAACCCCCTGGCCTTCCTCAGAGTCCTGTGGCTGAATCCAGAAGGACATGGCGGAGAAGCAGGACCCCAAGTCAGCACCTGCCCCGGAGCAGTTCCAGTGCTGCGTCGTGGGGCCTGGCCATGGTGGCTGCGCCATAGTCCTGTTCAGGAGCGGGAGGCTTCCAACTTGTCTGGGTCCTCAGGTCCCAAACCACACAGCTTTCCGAATGGCCCCCAGAAGTCAGTGATGTGGTCCCTGTGGCCCCCTCCCATACCTGGGTATGGGGAGGGCAGGATGGCACACCAGGTCATCATCCCTGTGGGAATGGGAATTGGGGGGCTTAGAGGAAGGGGCAAGAGCAGATGCTGTTGAGGAGTCCAAGGGTCCTGAGCACCCACAGGCCGGGCCCGGGAGTGCCAGGGCTCTGCACCACGGAGCCAGGAGCCTGGGCTGAGCCCTGGCCTCAGTCTGCTAAACAAGATGCGCTCTGTCTTCTACCTGGTTGCGGTGTCTGTCTCCTCAAATCGCCACAACGAAATGGCTTAGACGGTGGCTAACAGCCAGGCTTCTACTCTGCACAGACTGGAGCTGGGGTCCGCGGCCAAGAGGCCAGCACTCTGCTCCATGTGAAGCCTTTCCTGCGCCACAGGCACTGCCTCTCACGGTCCCCACACGGCGGGCGTGAGCTCAGGCTCTTCCTCGTCCGATAGGCGCTAAGCCTCTAGTGCCTGACGCGCTCCGGCCTTCCCGCCATGTTTATGTGACAGGCCTCAGCCTCCCAACCTCTCCCCAATGCGGGCGGCGGCTGCTCTAAAAACCGAGGATGGAACAGTGACATAGAGGCAGGTTGCAAAGCCCTGTGGAAGGCACAGGGCTCCCTGTGCTCATGTACTCATCTAAATCAAATCACCCCAAAGAACCACCTTCAGATCCATCCCATTAGAGGTACATTTTGGGAAAACACGATATTTAGTCTGTGACAACAGCAAACCTTCCTAATGGCCCGAAAGCCTTTGGAATCCCCAGGCCCCTTGGTTGTCCTGCTAGAACATGATGGCATGGGGACTCCCAGTTGCTAGATTAGGGCTGGGGAGGAGGGGCCAGGATGGGGCGGGAAGGAAGCGAGGTCCAGCGGAGGCTGTGGAGGGGGGAGAGAGGATGGGGTATGTACTAGTATGTGTTTTATTTAAATACTGTGGCTGGAGTAACGAGGGAATAACCTCTGCCCTCTCTCTCCTCGCCATCCCTCACTATGGGAGACCATGGGGTCACTTGCAAGCTCAGTCTACAGCAAGCATGTCAAACTCGTGGTCCGGGACACATGCCTCGTTTACTGGCCCGTGTCAGCCTTAGAGAGAGTGGCCTCTTAAGCACCCAATGGGCCAACAAGTGAGCAGAGAAAAGGCCTGATCTGGACAGGAGGCATTTATGCACAGAGTGGTGGGTCCTTGTGGAAGGATGGGGTGTGGGCTCCCAGCAGAGAGGGGAGCCTGCCTGGGTCCTCCGAGGCTCCCCTTGCTCAGGCTTCAGGAGGGTGAGACAGCACCCTCCCCTGCTCCGCATTCATGCAGGTAAGCTTCACAGGGGTGACTCTGCCAGGTGTAGGTTTGGAGCTGGGGCGGGCCCACAGCGCCCACCTGGTGCTGGTTAGAGATCAGCCTAGGGCTGGGCCCAGGGGGACTGTGTTTTGGGAGTTGTGGCTTAGGGCTGGGGCAGGGGCACTTGGACCAGAACCCTTGTTGATGCAGTGGCCTGTGGTCAGAGGACTGCTGTGGGGGAGAGGGGGTACCAGAGTCACCCCAAAGGTCCAGTGGGGAGGCACATATTGCGAGTTTTGACTTCACTGAATTATATGGGGAGTCCCAGGTGCATTCAGAAACACAAGTCACTCTGGGCAGATCCCAGATCCCAATTGCTCTCACTTCAGAGGCAGGGTGAGTCCCTCTGGACCCTGAGATGGGTACTCACCTGTGCATGTGCACACATGTGAGTGAGTGTGTGTGTGTGAGTGTGTGTGTGTTGCACATATACATGTGTATATGTACACATGTGTACTAGTATATGCTTTATTTAAATACTGTAATATTGTGGCTGGAGTAACGAGGAAGTGTGAAGTCTGAGCCCAAGGTGCCCTCTGGATCAGAGGGGATGTTTCACAGGGATGACCACATTCCCATGTCCCTGACCTTGGCCATGACTCTCAGACGTGCAGGAGTCTGAGGGCAGCTGTGGGGAGAGCTGGGGGAGCTGGGCGGGAAGAATGCACTGCCTACTGCTCTACCCCAGCCTTGAATTTATTTTTTCCAACTCAAGGAGTCTCTGGGTCACCCAGTGTGTTCAGAAAAGAGACCTAGTAATTAATTACCAACATGCACACAACAGACACACACACACACCCCCCATAGACCTTGTTATGCCGGAGCGGGTAGGACACACACACGTCTCCTGCATGTCATGTGCCTGCGGGTGTGCAGACATTAAAAACATCCGTTAAGTGACAACGTTGGCTCTTGGGCTTGCACACCCATAGCTATGATGCTTCTAAGCATTCTTACCGAAAACAACTTTGCTGCATAACTGATTGTCCGAAAGACAATTTCACCTTAAAAGATAAGATAATGGCTGATGGTTGGGTTTACACTTGGCTGGCAATGCTGTCAGTTTGTTTTCACTTCTTCGTTGACAGAGCTCTGACAGTTCCCGCCATGTTTATGTGACACAGGCCTCCGCCCCCCAATGTGTCCCCAGTGCGTGTGGCACCTGGTCTGCACACTGCGGAGGAGACAGTGACGTGAAGGCAGGGGGCGCCCTGAGCCGGACCGTGGCCATGTGCCTGTTTGCAGCTCTTCTGTGAGCAGCCGCCTCCCGACCCCAGCCCAGGTCACGTGTGGCTGCTGAGTCACAGCAGCCTGTGTGAGCTTTGACTATCAAGTTGGCAATGATGGTTTAAAAGTCTTCTTAATTTTAATTAATTTCATGTTTCATTATGTTCTTTTCAATATCTCCCTTTAATTTGAGAAGTTTATCTTCTTTAGTTTATCTTTTATGGAGAAATTGCTTTATGGCAAATTAGTTGTGTGGTGAAAATGCCTGCAGCCAGATATTATGGCAAAGATGCCTAAGGTGGAAATAATAACATGATTTATGATGCGCGCACGTTGATCCTTGGAGACTTGGTTTGACTTTTAAAACAACTTCCTGGAAAAGAAACATACCCTGTGTCCCGGTGCGCAGAGTTTCCAAGTTGGAGCCACGGTGCTTTTAAAGCTGAGATGTAGGTGCCCAGAGCAGGTGTGGGTGGACTCTGGGTGCTGACGCAGCCTCTGAGGCATCCACGGGGGGGCCAGGGGCTTCCGTGCCATCAGCACTTGGCACTTCTGTGGTCACAGGAGCATCACATCTCAGAGTTCTCTCTGAAGACCTCAGGCAGGAGGCATTTCGAGAACGTGCTGAATATTTTCCGATCCACACATTCCTTGGGGTCCCCAGGTTCAGGTTCAGAGTGCTGCACGTTCCCTATTTGGGGAGGATTTCGGGAAAGGCATCCCTGATGCCAGGAGCTGCCCGATGTCACCGGAGAAAAATGAGCCTCCCTGTGCCAGCTTAATAATAGAAGCACTCGGCATGCGCACATTCCTGCTAAATTTAACCGCGGTCTCTGGGGACGAGGTGTTTACCTGTGACGCGTGGGGGACACCGAGAATCGGAGGAAGGCACCCCAGGTGCCGGCGGGCCTGGCAGGAACACTCGGTCCCCTCGGGGTCGGGCCAAACTGCGCCCTAAAGTCGGCTTCCCGCTGGTTCCCCGGCCTCGGGGCATGAACCGAGCACTAGAGACAGGAACTGCTCCTCAGGCTGACGGGGG
>PVJC01045552.1:0-13658 GCA_004026665.1 Murina feae | reverse complement strand
AAAAAAAAAAAAAAAAAAAAAAAAAAAAAAAAAAAAAAAAAAAAAAAAAAAAAAAAAAAAAAAAAAAAAAAAAAAAAAAGTCACAAAATGAAAGAACAGAAGAAATCTCCAGAAAGAGAATGACATGATATAGAAGCAAGTGAAATATCATATATAAAGTTCAAAACAATGGTTATAAGGATGCTCAAGGACCTTAATGAGTGCTCCAAGGGACTTAGTGATAATTTCATCAAAGACATGATGAGAAAACATCAAAGACATGAAAAAGGACCAGTCAGAAATTAAGCATACACTAACTGAAATAAATAATAATTTACAGGGATTCAACAGTAGAGGATTCTGAGAATCAAATCAGCAATTGGAATATGAAGAAGCAAAAAACACCCAGTCAGAAGTGAAAAAAAAAAATTAAAAAATATGAAGATAGTGTAAGGAGCCTCTGGGACAACTTTAAGTGGACCAAAATTCTCATCATGGGGGGTGCCAGAAGGAGCAGGAGAGAGCAAGATATTGAAAACCTATTTGAAGAAATAATGACAGCAAATTTATCCTACCTAGTTAAAGAAATAGACTTACAAGTCCAAGAAGCACAAAGAGTCCCAAATAAAAGGGACCCAAAGAGGCCCACACCAAGAACATCATAATTAAAATGCCAAAGGTTAAAGACAAAGAGAGAATCTTAAAAGCAGCAAGAGAAAAACAGTTAGTTACCTACAAAGGAGTGGCCATACAACTATCAGCTGATTTCTCAATAGAAACTAGGCAGGCCAGAAGGGAGTGGCAAGAAATGTTCAAGGTGATGAATAGCAAGGACCTGCAACTAAGATTATTCTACCCAGCAAAGCTGTCATTCAGAATTGAAGGTCAGATAAAGAGCTTCACTGACAAGAAAAGCTAAAGGAGTTCATCACCAAAACAGTATTACATAAACTGGTGAAGGGAGAGAAATGGCCATTGAAGGAAAAGAGAAGGAGGAGGAGGAGGAGGAGGAGGAGGAGGGGAAATATGAACGATAAAATGGCAATAAATACATACTATCAACAATTTAATCTAAAAATCAAAATAAATGAACAAGGAATCTAGTAAACAAAATAAACTGATGAATAAAGTAGAACCACAGCCATGGAAACATGGAACAGACTGAGGAATCTCAGAGGGAAGGAGGGAGAGGGGGATGGGAAGAGGTTAACCAAAAAACTTATATGCACCTATGCATTAGTGGTGCACATAGACAATAGGGTGGTGAAGGCCTGGGGTGGGATCTCAACCAGGTGAAGGGGGCAATGGGAGAAACAGGGACAAACATCTGTGATACTCTCGGCAATAAAGTTTTTTTTTTAATGTTTCCCAGGCATTCCTGATATTCCTCTTTCTAGATTTTATCAGTTTGGATATAGGAAAGAAAACATAAACTTTGTACCACTCATGTTTTCTCATGAAATACCAGCCCTGTATTTTTCCCATGTCTTTCATGACATTTTTCTTTTTTCTTTTTTTTGTCTTGAATTTCTTGGTGCTATCTTTTTTTTCTAGCACCTAGAATTAGAAATCAATTCTTTTGTTTCAAATGTGAAATTCCCCCCTAATTATAACCTGCTACTTTATATATAAAGAAGAATTTCTAAAAGCACTATTCAGACATTAGCAAAACCAACAATTGGAATTGTCATTCAAATTAACGTCCCTTATGAGCATTATCAGGAAATGCTAAGATATAGCCTTATTTTTAGACTCTTCTCCACATTCATCTACATATGTCTTTTAATCAACCCTATGTGGTAGCAGACATCTTTCTGTGCTTCTTACATTTCAGCTTATTTTCTCATTCTATATACTATTTAGATTGCTTGCTAACTGAAACGGCAAGGGTGGATTTATATTCTTGGGAAACAAAGACTAAATATTACATATTAAATAAATTATTCTAACATGAGCCTGCTTAGATATAGTAGGTAATTTCTACTTGCCATCTCTGCTTGGGTCTGGTTTAATCTGAAGTAGGCTAGAATGTTAGCTGTGAGATTTGGAACTTTTCCTGTTCACTTCAGTCTACTTCCTCCCCTACTGTCCTGTACTCTGCTCTAACCTCAGACGGATGGCTTCTGCAAACTACATTTCCCAGATATCCATCAAGTTGGTTCTTTGGGGGCCCTGCAAACAGGAGGCACTGGGGACAGGAAGTGAGAATCCAAGGTCAGTCTTTCTCTCAGTTTCTGGAGGAATCTCAACCAAGTGTCTTCAGTGACTCTGGTTGCAGCTGCCACTCAGCAGAGCTAGCCTCCAAAGTCCCAGCTCCAACTTTGCAGCTCATTCTAGGACTCCAGGTCCTCCCAGGTGGGCACTCCTTCAGGTTTCCAGATTCTCCTTGGTAGCCAGCTGTGCTGCCCCTCATACAGACCCTCCTTCAAGTTTCCAGCTCCCATAAAAGGAACTCAGACCCTGGACTCTGGTATCATCAGCTCCTTCTACTGTCCCTTCAGCCCTAGTAATGGCAGCAACACCTCGTACTGGATAACCTTTGGACTGTCACCCCTCACCTTGTTGTTTTGTCAGCTCTTCTAACAATTTGACTGGCTTCCCATATAAAACTTCCTTCATGAAATGAGACATTATAACTGGACTACCTAGAGGTCCAGGCTGACTGTTACTACTTGAGCCAATTCAGCAGAGGCAAGGTTGAATCAGATATGAGCGCTTATTCCAATAATGTTTGCAGTATGGGAGAGCAGCAGGTCATTCACAAGAGTCTGCTTTGCACCCCACCATAAGCCAGCCGAAGTAATGTGGGCTGGGGGGGAGGAGGGTCGCAGAGGGTGGGTGCCTTCAAGACCAGATTACAGGCAATAGAGGGTGGCATCTTAAAGAGTGGGTGCCCCAGGGACTAGATTGCGTCAGCCCTGCGGTTATAAATCTTTCCATAATAATAGGCAGTTCTCAGGAAAGCAAGACGGACTGCATTCTGATGTTAGCTCTCTTGTCCCAGGGTATACAGCTCCCAGCCAGGTGAGATGTACTTCCTTTAATCAGAAGAGAACATCCTGGTTAATAGAGCATGATTAACATTTCTTATCATTGTAGCTGGTCTTATACATGTAGCTCTATGTCGGCCCCTAACAACATGACTTCCATGTTCCTATCCACATAGTGAATGATAAGTCCTGAGAACATAGTTTGCTCAAGTAGCAAGTAGGCCCAAAAACAGATGTTATCAGGTCAGAAAAACTGCTTGAGATCGGAGCATTCCAATTCTTTCAGTGTGTGACTAGAGAAGATACCTTCAGTTTCAATAATCTCATCTGTAAAGTTTAGAAAACAGTTCTGATGCCATTGGTTGATCATAAATACTGAATGAGATAACTTCAGTGAGGGCACAGAGAGAATATCCAGCAGGAGATACTAGATGAATATTCAAATGACTATCAAAATGTTTTCTTCCTCTCTTCAGGAAGCAACTCACTGTGGTAACTTTAGCTCTTGGATCTTTATCTAACAGGCAGACCTTGAACAAGATTGGTTTGCAAGGAAATCTAATCCTTTCACGTTCATCTGTGTTAAATCTGCATTGTTATTTTCTCAGAGGTTGCGTGAGGAGTATATTCTTGCTATTTAAAGAGACTGTGACTAATTCATCATAAAAGAAATTCTACTCAGGCTGTTGTGTAATCTTTTTTACATTAAAATATATGTTCTAGGGTTACTGAGTTTTTCAGTCCCTGAAGGGCAAAAGAAGAAATCTGTCCACAGTTTTGTGAAACGCCCCCTCCCCTGCTTCCTGTTGTCACCAAGACATCCATTTCTTGTAGCCCCAAAACTAAATGGTGTGAAATGTAGACTATATTATGAGCAAAAATCTTCCAGCAGCGAGTACAATTTTCAACCGCCAGTCACTGAAGCCTATCTCTTGTCATTGGCAAATACATTTATAACTTCCTTATTCTAAGCAAGAGCTTCCCCGTAATTGGAGCAATTCCAAATATTAGAGGATTATGTCTCAACTGACTATTTTGTTTTGCAATCCCGTTTTATTTGTGAACTCTAATATGTACTGAGGAAAATGTACAAGGCAGGAATGTACAGCTCAGTCCTTTCTCATACAGTGAACTTCCTGTTCAGTGACCTTCAAGATCAAGGACTGAAATAAAGCCGTCAACCTCAGAACCTCATTCAGATCCTGTCATAATCACCACTTCACTCCTCTAAAGATCATCTGAATTTTATAGTAGTTATTTCCTTCTTTTCAGTATACATAGTTTTACCTCCTAAGAATGTAACCTTAAATAGTCTGATTTATGTGCACCTGATTTTTATGCTAATTGAATGGAATAATCTGGAAGAGATGTCTAGGTTTATCTTCCCAGCATTATGTTTATGGGAAACGTGCATGTAGTTCTAATTCATTCACATTCGTGTTTCATAGTATTTCATTGCTTGACTTACCATAATTTATTTTTCCATTTTACTTTTCAGTGAGTTTGAGATACTACAAATAATGATGCTCAGCTTTTTTTTTTTTTTTGTATACGTTGCTTGTTATACATGTCCCTACACTTTTAGATATAGATGTAAGAGTGGAGTTGCTCAGTCATCGGGCAAGAATATCTTCATTTGGTAGATAATATCAAACTGTATTTCAGAGGATACTAAACAATTTATATTCTTACTAATACCTTACTACAATTCCCATTGCATACATCCTTGACAATACCTGGTATTGTGTGTGAGAAATTGTCAGTGTAGTTTGAATTTACATTTTCCTCATTATATGCAAAGTTTAAACTTTTTCACAAGTTTAGAAACCATTTTATGTCTCTTTAAAGTTGTTTTGAAACATAAAATTCTTCATGTCTTCATGGGGAAGATCCATTTTTCCCATAATGTTTCTTGGTTTTAATCTTTATCATTTACATTTTTTATTAAGATATTATTCACTAGCAATATTTTTTATTTTCCCAAATAGATCAATCTTTTCTCAAAGATTGTCTTTTTTCTTTTGACTTTGCCTGTGTTTCTTTTTTTCTTCTTTTTGCTGTGAAATTTTTCTTCATTGTTTTTTAAATATATTTTTATTGATTTCAGAGAGGAAGGGGGAGGAAGAGAGAGAGAGAAACATCAGTGATGAGAGAGAATCATTAATTGGCTGCTTCCTGTATGCCCCACACTGGGGATCGAGCCTACAACCTGGCATGTGCCCTGACCGGGAATCAAACCATGACCTTCTGGTTCATAGGTTGACTCTCAACCACTGTGCCGTGCTGGCTGGACATCTTCACTGTTAAGCAATAGTGGTTTTTTTCCATTGTAAATTATTTTGGAGAAATTTTGCAAGACTTAGCCCTGTTTGGAGATTCACAATAGAGGTTGATTAAACCTGCCACAAAGTAACCTCACTCTACTCATATCAGCATTGCCACACTGTCTTCACTTACTATTAAAATCACTGACCTAAAATGGATTCATATCTTACAGAGCCAGCTTTCCAAATAAAATTTAAAATGTGTATGGGTTTAATCAGAAAAAGAGTTATTTTCAGTCTTTCGCAACACTGAAACAAAAAGGCTATACATTTGGGTGGTCTTTATTGTTAACAAAGCCTTTCTCTAGAGATTGTTTCCTTTTGGTCTATGAGCAATAATATTGCAAAACAAATGACTATTAATTTGCTTCCCTCTTTTCCATTAGTATTAACAGGACCCACAATATCCAGGAGAGCTAGGTCTGAAGAAGTGTTCCAGTTGTTCACTTTACATAGACAACTAGCAAGAGGACAAGTGAGAGTTGAAATAAATTCCAAGCTCTTCTAAACCTCATTTACTTCATGGGGCAGAGCTGCATCTGTCTGGAGTAAGGATCATTTTTTCTAATTAATATAAAAGCTCCATCTGCGCTCCAAGATGTATGACTATGGGTATGGACACACGTGGAGATATGTCTATATCTAACCCCAACAAATGCCATATTTCTTTGTGTCTAATGCCCCTAAAAAGTCTATGAAGGTTTTATTATTTTCGTTTTGCTAATAAATAACTCTGTTTCAAAGAAAATAAATAATCTGCACATAATCCCAGACCTAGTAACCAGAGTCCAAACTGCATTTATTACTTTTCTACTCTAATAGACACTTCTTCGTTTGTTACATTTTTTAAATTCTTTTGTAGCTTCTTTCTTGTGTATCCTCTTTAAAAATCTAGATTATGATCCCTCTGTGACAAATGGGAAATGAATGTCTTTCATTCTACTGTGTATTGTTCGTATACCTGTATGGGTCCTTCAAAGTTAATTTTGTAATTTTATTTTGAAAATTCATTCTGCATATTTTATTGAGTTTTCTCTCTAAGTTCATGTGTTTTTCTAAAAGCTTTGTAACTATCTGCAACTAATCCTGGAATAGAAAAATGTACCTAATCATCTTCTACAAAGTTTCTAAGCCATAGGATATAACAACAGAAAATGCTGCCATATGTTAGAACTGTAAATAACAGAAGTTGTGCACAAAAAATGCTTTTATGAAATAGTGTATATTTATATTCCACATTATTTAAGAAGTATTGTTTTTTTAATAAATATCACTTGAGATAATTATTTAATGTCCTTGTCCCATAAAAGGTAACAATCCCTTTACTGATTGCCTAAATCATGAAAAGGTAATCACTTTCAAAAAGACTCTAAGTAGAAAATATTAAATAAGTGAGCAGTTAACTAATGTGTGGACTAGTCAGTAGGTGGCAGACAACTGGATATTTTGGGAATATGAAAACATCAGTAGATGGTTTGCAATAGAAACATGTAAAAAAGCATAATACTAATAAAAGAGGTAAAATAATGGACGGTTCTTTTCAATATGTTTTATTTTCCCAAATATATCATGATCCTGAGTAAGCAAATTAGGGAAGCATGTTGACTGCTCTGTGAAAATGTTAAATCAACTCAATTCATAGCTTTTGAAGGCCAATGAAAGAAAATGTTTAAACCATATTAGGCAAAGCACCAGGTAGGTAGTGCGGACATCAAAAAGGATTTATTGGGAGACAATTTATAAGCCAAAAAAAAATGTAGAAAACACCCATTTCCCTGAATTCTCCCTATCCCACAGTGAAGACCAGGCATAGTCCTGCACATCTCATGTTTTACTAGACAGATGGAACTTTCCTCCCAATTCTCTAAATATCTATTTATTTATAATGGAGAGGAGGGAAATCCATGTACCTAAGAAACAGAGGAACTCACTGGTCAGGGAAATGGCCTTATTAGAAATGGTGAATTCCTAAAACCTTAGAAATGATATCAGTCTGTGATTTTCATGAGCTAACTCAGACTACTGACTTCCAAACTATTAAAGGGGGCAAGAAGATTAGTTATGAGAACATTCCAGATTTAATGTTCCTTGTGTATTTAATCAGTGTAGCTTGAGACTTCAGTTCAGGAGAGTTCTGTGGATTATAAATAAAACTAGAGGCCCAGTGCACGAATTCATGCACCAGTGGGGTCCCTCAGCCTGGCCTGTGGGATTGGGCCAAAACTGGCTCTCTGACATCCCCCAAGGTGTCCCAGATTGTGAGAGGGTGCAGGACAGGCCAAGGGACCCCACTGGTGCATGATTGGGGCCCGGGGAGGGATGCGGGAGGTTGGCCAGGTGGGGGAGGGACCACAGGAGGATTCCAGGGGGTGTCCGGTCCATCTTGCTCAGTCCTGATTGGCCAGATCCCAGCAGAAAGCTAACCTATGGGTTGGAGCATTTTCCCCCTTGTGGTCAGTGCACATCATAGCAAGTGATTGAGTGGCCTTAGCATATCATTAGCATATTGCACTTTGATTGGTTGAAGGGATGACCGGATGACCAGACACTTAGCACATTAGGCTTTTATTATATAATAGAGGCCCAGTACACAAAAATTTGTGCACTTGGGGGTCCCTCAGCCCGACCTGTACCCTCTTGCAGTCTGGGACCCATCAGGGGATGTCCACCTGCTGGCTTAGGCCCGCTCCCCAGGGAATCAGGCCTAAGCTGGCAGTCAGACATCCCTCTGGAAGCCCGGGAGCCCTCCAGGGATATCCACTTGCCAGCAGGGAGCAGGCCTAAGCTGCAGTCGGACATCCTTAGTGCTGTTGAGAAGGTAGGAGAGGTTCCCACCACCATCGCTGTACTGGCAGCCATCAGCCTGGCTTGTGGCTAAGCAGAGCTTCCTCTGTGGGAGCACACTGACCACCAGTGGCAGCTCCTGCATTGAGTGTCTGCCCCCTGGTGGTCAGTGTGTGTCATAGTGACCAGTCATTCCCAGTGATTCTGCTGTTAGGGTCAATTTGCATATTATCCTTTTATTATATAGGATACAGGCCTGGTGCATGGGTGAGGGCCAGTTGGTTTGCCCTGAAGGGTGTCCCAGATCATGGTGGGAGTCCCACTGGGGTGCCTGGCCAGCATGGGTGAGAGGCTGAGGGCTGTTTTCAGGCTGTCCTCACCCTCTTCAGGGATGGGGTCCTGCTGAAGTGTCTAGCCAGCCAGGGTGAAGGGCTGATGGCTATTTGCAGGCTGGGCACAGCCCCCAGCAACCCAACGAGGCTTGCTGGAAGCACATATCTGGGATTTATTTATTTTCTATAATTGAAACTTTGCCTTGAGTGTAGGCCATAGCCGGTGTAGGCAGGCAGGAAGTTTAGTTTCCTCCATTGCCACGTCAAGCAAACCTTCTGTTTGCCCTAGCTCCATGGCTGCTGGTCACCATCTTTGTTGGGTTAATTTGCACATACTTGCTCTGATTGGCTGGTGGGCATGGCTTAGGGTGTAGCAGAGTGACACCAATTAGCATATTACTCTTTTATTAGGTCAGAGGATGATGCTTCCATTATTGTAGTGTATAATATTTTTTAGTTTGCTTGGTTGGGTTTTGCTTTTTTCCCTCATCTGTCCAGGAGTTTATCTTCCTTCTAGGAGAATGTATTTTTTCTCTTTGGGAAATACATTTCATGTGGTTTTGATAATACTAATTGTGCCCTCAACTTTTTCTTTCTCCAAGCCAATAGTTGATGCAAGACCAGCAGTTTTCCCCATGATAATTTCCCCATTGCTATTATGGAGAAAAATCTACTTTCTGAGGGGCTCATTAAACTGTAGATTATTAGTCTAGGCTTTTAGCTGTAATTCCATCCTCCTGATAGAGAGAATAACCAAAATAAGATATGGTGGCAAGAGTAGAAGGAAAGCCCAGCTGGCATGGCTCGGTGGTTGAGAATTGACCTATGAACCAGGAGGTCACTGTTCACTTCCCAGTTAGGGCACAGGCCAGGGTGTGGGCTTGATCTCCAGCAGGGGGCATGTAAGAGGCAGCTTGATAAATGATTTCCTCTCCTTCTCCCTTCCTATCTCTGAAATCAATAAAAATATATATTTTTTAAAAAGAGTGGAAGGTAAGAGGAGAAAGGACTGATGACACTGTATAAACTTTGTATTCAGTTATGACTGAATCTAAGTCCATGTTCCTTTTGGATAAGCAAATAAACTTCTGTATTGGATTAAATTAATCTGAGTTGAATTACTTTTTTGTACATAAACAAATCATAACTGGAATAATAATGAACAACTATCTGCAACTTTCATTTTTGCTAGAAGAATTAATTATTCCAACTCTCATAGACAGTGCAGACCTATATTTCCAACATTTAAATAATTGACATACTTATCATTATACTAATATTATGACTTATGGTTGATATTTTGGAAAACAAAACACCTAATGTACTTTCTAAGGGAGAATGATTCACTCTTGGGAAGGCTAAAAAGAACACTATATTGCAACACTTTGGAATTTTTTTAAAAAACCTGAGAGAATGCTAATAATGCAATAATACCAGAAATTGCAGCAATAGTATCATTAACCACAAACTCTTCCATAGAACTTTCATGTGTATTTTTTCACTTGAAAAAAAACAAACAGTGAATTAAGCAAGCATTCACTCTTGTGTCACTAAGAAGGAAAAAAAGAATGCTAATAATGCATTACATTTACTTTTACAAAATAGTCTAGATGGAAAGTTAAAACAACTTTCTTAGACAATCACATTACTGTTCTTTACTCCATAAATCTAAGAGCTATATCATCTGTCTGCATTATTATCTAGCTCTCTATATAGTTTTTTTAATAAAAAAGTAAAAACACCATTATACATGTGGAATATGAAGGAAAATGGAAGTTTCTAGTGTCAATTATTTTATTATTTATTCCTGAAGTTCATAAACTTTAAGAGATTTAATGACATTGTAGATATTCAAATATTGTAGACTTAAGAGAATTAAGAACTCAGTATTTTAATATTCTCTTCTGATCTATTTTTTAGTGATTCTATTCAGAGTTAATTAGAAAAAGCTTAAAAGTGGTAATGAACAAAAGTTTTATTTTTATTAGAATTATGCTGAAGATTTAGCATATAGTGCAGACTTCTTAAGTTGCAAAGTCAGTGGCCAGTAAATCTATTCCTTGGTCACTTTTTCAAAGGTATATATTAATTGGATAGTGATCTGCTATGCAATATGTTACTTTATTTCTGGGTTTAATCATAATGCCGAGAAAAATTTCAAAAATGTGTATTTTTGATAAACATTCTCATTTTGATTATAACTTTCAAAACTTGACACATCAAAATATGAAAGCATTCACATAGCATGTAGTTATTTACAAAAACATTTAGTATCCTGTTAGTAAACCATGCTTTGAAAATTATGTTCAAATGTGTTCTAAAGTTTCAAAAGTATTCATTGAGAAAAACAATTGACCTTTTAAGATATAAACCAATCAAAAATCAGAAGTTTTCAAGATTGACTACAATAGGGATGTATTGGACATCTGTTTGTTCTTTCATGTCCAGCATCCATTTTTCCTTTTTAACAAAAAATACTTCAGTTTCTTTGGGGGAAGACCATATTTTCCTTCTCTCAGACAGCATTTTTCATCACTACTAAGACCTCCAACATCACAGGGTCCAGCAAACCATAGGCCCAAATAGCACAGATGCTAAGATTAAGATCTGAATTTGCTGCAGAACACTTTTTTAAAAAATATATTTTTTTATTGATTTCAGAGAGAAAGGGAGAGGGAGAGAGATAGAAACAGCAATGATGAGAGAAAACCATTGATTGGCTGCCTCCAGCACGCCTCACAAGAGGGATCAAGCCCACAACCCAGGCATGTGCTATGACCGGGAACCAAACCCTAACCTCCTGGTTCATAGGTCAATGCTCAACCACTGAGCAACACTGGTCAGGCAAAGCTGGAACTCTTTTGTGTCATCCAGTATATGAGCCGAAGCAGTGTCCTTACACATGGAAAATGGTTCCTACAAAACATGAATAAGGCTCTGCACTTGCTTTTTCATGATAGGAGATCTGTGATGTAATGATTTCTCTTTCACTCTGGAGGTGATGTCCTAGCACTGAATCCATAAAAATGTTGAGATACTGTAGGCCTCTGAAACTTCCTCAGATTTCTATCCCATCCCCTGGACTTCACATGTCTTACCAAGCTCTCCCCTGTGCTAGTCACCTCTTGATTATTCTGCCTGATCAACATAATATGATTGATGTAATGAATCAATATGATGTCCTATGGCAGTCTAGATAGTGCTCTTTACACTTTATCATGATAGAGAACAATAAGGTTAACATAGCCCTGAAACAAAACTGTTAATGAATTCATTTGTCTGTTCTACATGAATTCAAACTGTTACTGATCTTCTTTTTCCATTAAAATGGAAAGAATACACTTTCCAAATCAATGGTCACATACCATGTACCTGAGGCCATATTAATCTCCTCTAGCCATGATACCATGTCTAGCACAGTAGCTGCAATCAAGGCTACTACTTATTGAAATATTAATAATCTAAAGTCATTTCTGCAAGGTATAGATGCTGAATTAAACATAAATATAATAGGGACCCCCCATCCCTGTAGCCTTTAGATCCTTAAAGGTAGCAATACTTTTTAACACATGCTCCAGATGCATTAGTGCTCTTGATGTACGCTCTTGGCCACAGAGGGAGAGGAAGTTTCAGAAGCTTCCACATGTTTCACCACTATGCTAGCACTGATCTCAAAAAATGTGCTAAACTCAAACTATCCAAATATGGACAAATCCAAAAAGGAAAGATATCATTATAAATAAATAATTGCATCACAGTATGCTAATTTCCACATTACATACACTAAGCAGCATGATATCTTAACTAATAAAAGCGTAATACTGAAATTAACTGTTTCTCCGGGACAGGGTAAGCCACGCCCACCATCCAATCAGAGCGACTGTATGCAAATTAGCCCAGCCAACATGGCGGCCGCCACTCACAGACCTGAGTAAACGGCAGCTTCCATTGCAGCAGGAGTGAAAGTGAAACTGCCGCCCGCTCCACTTAAACTGGCTCAAGCAAAACACACATTTGAAACAAAATAACAATCATAGAATCCTCGGGAGCTGAAGGAAACAGCAGGCCTGACCTCACCACTAAGTAACATTGTGTTATTATAGACTCTGCGAAGTGAAGCAGAGAGGAGGCTTCGTTAAAAGGCCAACTTAAAGGAACAGTGTATCAATAATAGAAGATAAACAAACCTCAGAAACCTGCATCCAGCCAGCCTTGCTGGGACATTGGGTCAATGGGAGCTGTGGGCAGCCTTAAAGCCTGAAAGTGCCAATCAGTTCCTCACCCAGGCTGGCCACAACCCAATGGGGTGAGGGACGTTCCTGGGGGGCTTAGCCAGCCTGGAGATAGCCATCAGCCTGTCACCCAGCCTGGTCAGGCACGCCAGCAGGTGGACATCCCCAGAGGGGTCCCAGACTGTGAGAGGGCACAGGCCGGGCTGAGGGACCTCCCGAGTGCACAGAGCAGCTGCAGGGCAGAACAGCGCAGGACCCAGGACCCATGAGTGGGAAAGAGGCGGCAGGGTTGGCGGCCTGCTTGGTGGCTCCCCAGGCCCTTTGAGGGGCACCGGGGAGCAGGAAAGAGGCGGTGGGGGGACGGGGGCCTGCTTGGTGGCTCCCCAGGCCCTTTGAGGGGCACCGGGGAGCAGGAAAGAGGCGGTGGGGGGCCGGGGGCCTGCTTGGTGGCTCCCCAGGCCCTTTGAGGAGCACCGGGGAGCAGGAAAGAGGCGGTGGGAGGCTGGGGGCCTGCTTGCTAGCTGCCCAGGCCCTTTGAGGGGCATCGGGGAGCAGGAAATAGGCGGTGGGGGGCCGGGGGCCTACTTGCTGGCTGCCCAGGCCCTTTGAGGGGCATCGGGGAGCAGGAAATAGGCGGTGGGCAGCCAGGGACCTGCTTGGCAGCTCCTCAGGCCCTTTGAGGGGCATCGGGGAGTGGAAAAGAGGCGGCGGGGGGTCAACGGCCTGCTTGGTGGGCTTCCCAGGCCCCTTGCAGGGCACCGGGGAGTGGGAAAGCAAGGCAGCAGGGTACCGGTGAGTGGGAAAGAGGTGTCAGGGGGTCGGCCTGCTTGGCGGCTGCCCAGGCTCTTTGCGGGGCACCAGGGAGCAGAAAAGCAAGGCTGCAGGGGCCGGGGTCCTGCTTGGCGGCTCCCCAGACCCCTTGGTGGCACCAGGGAGTGAAAAAGGAAGGCAGTGGGGACGGGTGAGTGGGAAAGAGTTGGCGGCCTGCTTGGTGGTTCCCCAGGCACTTTGGGGGCA
>PVJC01045550.1:0-13676 GCA_004026665.1 Murina feae | reverse complement strand
TAAACTTACATGAACAAGTCCAAAGAACTCTTAAGCACTCTGACAAACACAACTTAAACGAAGTCAATATCAAATTAAAAAATGAATTTTCGAGTTGGAAAATAATTCACTAAATCATAGAAAGAGACTAAGTGTCTGGGACAAAATGAACACAAATAATAGTTTCACAAATTATTTTGCAGTTACTTTAGTTTGTTTTTGTTTTTTTTTTACACTGGAAGCAAACACGCTACCACAAATACACAGGAGATATAACCGAACCAAAAAAAAAAAAAGTCTACCTTCATCTACTTCCAGTTTCATCTCATTCATGTGAGATACGCTCTCCTCTCACTTTAAAAAGAAGCTCAAGCCAATTAAAGATAGTGGGCCCAACCTGTGAGAAAAGCAAAAGGCAGGTCTTCAGTACCTTCTCCTGGGGAAACTTTTCGAAGTCGAGATCGCGTATTTGTCAAAAAGAACACTGCAGGGCAAAGGTAGGTGTGTACAGCTGTGAATACGAGAAAGTGTATTCTCCCATCAGCGTTTATTCGTTATGGTGTTATCTCCCACACGAACCGCTGCACAGATGCAAACTGAGTGTGCATTCAATCGGAGACCTCAGAAAACTAATAACTTATTAATAAGTGTTTTAATACATATGCTCATGTTTTAGGCAACCACGTCGTGAATATGTGTGTGTGTGTGTGTCAGACAACCGCCTCTTGGAATCCTCATGTTCATTTATACATATTTTGCAACGACACTCAAGTTCTGAAGACTTAAGTTCCCTAAACCATCTTTGTCGGACTCTTCTTCCACCTTTGTGTTTTGTGTTGGGGTTTTTTTTCAGAGATTTCCTGACAAAGTGCAATCTACTTTAATGAGTTCCCACCAAGAATGAAGGGCAGCAGCTGTCCAATGCCTGGCAGTGAGCTACAAGCTGTAAGACCACGCTTTCCCACACAGGGGACACACACATACCTGGGTGGATGGTGTGGGGCAGCTGGCAATGGATTAGCTGCAAAAAAAGAGTCATCCTTTCCTGCCCTCAGCTCCAGGGTGAGCCTAGGACCCTGACCCTTTTATGGGCGCTAGCAACCAGCCGGCAGGCGCATCAAGTCCACGCGGACTTTCCACCTGGGAACCTTATGCCTCAAAGGCCTGGGCTCTCCACCGGTCAGCGCCCAGGTGGGTCAGCGTCCAGGTGGAAGGAGTCCGTGGAATGGGAGAGCGGGGACCCGGGACCCAGCCCGGGACCTGCGGGCACCAGGACTCCCATGGGAGAGCGGGGACCCCGCACCCGGCCCTGACCTGCGGGCACGAGGACTCCCATGGGAGAGCAGGGACCCCGCACCCAGCCCGGGACCTGCGGGCACCAGGACTCCCATGGGAGAGCGGGGACCCCGCACCCGGCCCGGGACCTGCGGGCACCAGGACTCCCATGGGAGAGCGGGGACCCCGCACCCGGCCCGGGACCTGCGGGCACCAGGACTCCCATGGGAGAGCGGGGACCCCGCACCCGGCCCTGACCTGAGGGCACCAGGGCTCATGGGAGAGCGGGGACCCCCGCACCCGGCCCTGACCTGAGGGCACCAGGGCTCATGGGAGAGCGGGGACCCCCGCACCCGGCCCTGACCTGCGGGCAGGCACCGCCCCCGCTCGCAGAGGGGACCCGCTGAGCGTCGCCCCTGGGAGCCCTGACGCGGGAGAGATGCCATCGGGCCTCCCCGCAGGTCCCCTGGAAATCCCCCAACACCGGGCGACCCCGCCGCCAGCCGGGTTCCCACTCCGGGCGCCCAAGGGCCCCGCCGGCATCATGGCTGATGCGGAGCGATGCGCAGGCGGCGGCGGCGGGCGGGAGGGAGGCCGGTTTGTTTACTTGCAGCCCGGCCGCAGCCGCCTGCATCCCGGGCCCCGCCGCGCGCAGCACCGTCCGCGCGTTTCTATTCTTAGCACGCAGCTCCCCGCGACCTGGCCCGCTATTCTGGAGGCGCGGCGGGCCCCCCGCACCCCCACCTTTCCCCGAACCCCCCCCCTACTCCCCCCTGCCCGCGCCGTCTTCCCGGCGCGCCGCCGGCCGGTGGGCGGAGGAGGGAGGAGACCCCGGGGACGCCCGGGCATCCTCGGCGGCACCCCACCCCACGCGCACGGCGGCCCGGGCGGGGCGCGCGCAGACAGCCCCCTCCCCCGACCCAGACACGCCGCCCCGGGCTCCACGCGCGTTACATAACCCGCCCGCGCCCCCGGCCCGGCGGGCGCCCCCTCCCCACGCCGCGCGGCCGACGGGAGACCGAGCGGGGGAGGCGGGGGGCGCGCGGGGCGTTGCGCAGAGACGGGAGGCGCCGGGGCCGGGGCAGCCCAGACGCGGCCGGGACCGCTAGGCCGGGGAACCCTGCCCCGCGCCCCCGCCGCCGCCGCCCCTCAGCTGCCCCCGGGAAGAGAGGGGGCGCCGCGTCCCCGCGCTCGGCATCCCCGGCCTCCCCACCCGCACGCACGCGCGCACCCCCGCCTCCCGGCCCGGCCCCCGCCCACGCCCCCGGCGCAGGGACCACCCAGGCGCCCCCGCCGCCCCCCGCCCCAGGGGCCCGGGCCGGGGTCCGAGGAAGGGGACACGCTGCGGGGGAGCGTGGGGGGGCGGTGGCTGTTACCTGCAAAGGCGGCGGCGGCGGCCCCGCAGCTGCTCGGGCGGCGGCGGCGGAGGATGGAGCCGGGGGGGCGGGGGGAGGAGAGGGGGCGACTCGGGGGTCCCCCCTCCCTCCTCCTCCCCTCCTGTCCTCCCCCCACCCCGCAGAGCTCGGGCCCCCTGGAGCCCGGTGCGGCGGGAGGGCAGGCGCGGGGCTGCGGGAGGGGAGGGAGCCGCCGGGCCGGGCCGCGGCGCTGGCGCGGGAGGCGGCGGGCGGGCGGGCGGGCGGCGGCGGCGGCGGGCGGGGGAGGAGGAGGCGGGGACTCGCTGGGAATCGGATGTCGGCGGCTCCGTCCGTTCAGCAGGCGGCCCGCCGGGCGGGGGCGGGCGGCGGCGGCGGGGCGGCTCGGGCCCGGGGCGCGCGGCGGGGCGGGGGCTGCGGCCTCGTCTCCGGGCGCGCCCCGCGGGGTCCCCGCCGCCTCCCGCCCCCTCCCCGCGGCGCCGGCCGTGGACTTGGAGGCGAACTCGTGACGTCAGGGCTGGCTTCCCCGCGCCCCCGGCCCGCGCGCCCGCCCGCCCCGCCGGCCTGGCCTCGGGCTTCCCCGCGCCCCCGACCCGCGCGGCGCCCCGCGCCCGCTCCTCTCGCGAGAACATCCCCCGGCGGCCCGGCCCGAGACGCCGCGGGAGCGGGGAGCGGGGCCCGGAGCGGGGCGGCCGTGCCGGCGGGAGGAGCCGGGCTTCCCCGCGCCCTCGTGGCCCCGGAGGCCGCGCGTGGAGGCGCTTTCCCCGGGGAGGACCCGCCGCACCCCTCACCCCACCCCGCGCGGCGCAGGGAGGTCGGGGCGGGGGGCGCCCTCCTGGGAAGGGGTGCCCCCGGGGCCCCCGCCGCGCTGCCCACCCGCGGGGCACAGGGTGCGGGGGGCGCGGGTCGCCCTGCACCTCGCGCGTGCTCGGGGCTGTGGGTCCGCGGCGCCCCCGGGGGAGCCGGTGCGCGCTCCCTGCCAGGAGGGTGCCAGGGCTTCCTGGCGAGGTCCATGGCTCCTGCAAACGTTTGCAATGGAGAGACCCTGCTTTTGCAAGTTGGCCACGTCTCACCCTCCATCACACGCCTGAAAGTCACGAGAGAGGTGGTGGTTTGGGGTTTTGCTTTTTCTGACAACATGTTTTGTCGGTTCTGGAGCTCTTTGGGGGGGAAAAGGAATGTTATTCCGCCCCAGGACGCCTGCCTTGTGGGTGTGCACGTGCTCAGCCCCCCAGTCAAGGGTCTTGTTCATGCTGTTGGCCTCTGGCTGTGGGAGAGTTTGTCCTCTTGACTCGCACTCCCCTCTCTGTTTTCCATGACCCGACAGCCTTGTGAGGGTGTCCATTGCCTTACACTGTGTCCCTAGCATTTCTAGAGTGAGCTTTTAATAGTTCTTTTTATACATACGTGTTTGTTGATTTCAGAGAGGAAGGGAGAGAGAGAAACATCCATGATGAAAGGGAATCATTGATTGGCTGCCTCCTGCACGGTGGACGGAGCCCGCGACCCAGGCACGTGCCCTTGGCCAGCGTGGACTCTGGGACCCTGTTTATGCTGTGCCCCTAGTATTTACACAGTGAGTTGTATTAATCCATTGTTGTCCACATCTCTTATGACATGCACATCTATTGGGATGGTGGACGGGAGTATGAAACCTGATCAAGAAACCATGTGGTATGTGTGTTTGTTTTTAAGTCCGTTTTCTCCACTTGTAAGGGTAACGTTTCCCTGGCCATTCTAGAACAGATTTTGTCGTTTTAAGATACACAGTGTGCCCAAGAGAAAAGTCCTCCGTTGCTGCTTTTTTTTTCCTTTTCCCAAATTTCCCAGCACATCATGGACTGATAAGTAAACTGAAAAATAAAAGACTGTATCCTAATTTATTATGTGTGGAAAATACACATAATTTATTCCCATAATTATCAGCCCTCTAACAGTCCCGATTGGCAAAATAATTCGGTTACAGATTTCTTGCTGTAAATGACAAAAATGGGTCAGATTTTTATTCCACAGTAACCCAACCCACTTTTTATTTTTAAAGAAAATAGTTCCTTATGACACCAGCACTAAAAAATGAGGGGGGGGGAGGTAGTGCTCTGGAAAGCTTTTGAAAGCTTTTGAATATTTGACTTTGAGAGTTGTGCCACTCTGAATTACCAGATATATCTTATCGATTACAATTTTCATTTTTTCCAATTTTAATCAATATTTTTGTTAAAGCCAAATTTCTCTTATAAGCCATACTGCCTCAAAGTACTTTGCATAGGCTCATCAGATTGAATTGAATCTTAGCTGGATTAAATCCTAAAATTAAGTATTGCATAAACTACAATGGAGTTTATACTCTAGACTTCATGTAGAGTATTTGAAAAGTGGTAAACTTACTTCTGCTCTACTTTGCTCTTATACTGTAGTAATTTCATCAACTTCTATAATAAAGGCATGTTAGTTTTTATTACTGAATTATTTATTATAGAACTTTATTTTTTTATTGATCTTAGAAGAAGGGAGGGAGAGAGAGAGAAACATCAATGCGAGAGACCATTGATCGCTTGCCTCCTGCAGGCGCCCCAACCAGGGATGGAACCCACAACTAGGTATGTGCCCTGACCAGGAATCGAACTCGAGACCCCTTGATATGGGACGATGCTCGAACCAACCGAGGCACACTAAACAGGACAGAGCTATGATATATTTAAACAACATCATCCTTTCTCTCAGACTGTGCCATCGTGAATTGGCAGAATTCACGTGGTGGTGTGATGGTACCCCCTGCGGAATGTATGCTGGCTTTCTCCTCTTCATTGTCATCACAACTTAATACAACATCCATCCATGAGACTGTCCCTCCTAAATTTTAGAGAAAACACCTCATTTCTTTCTTTTTTTTTTTTTTAATCCTCATCTAAGGATATGTTTCCATTGATTTTTAGGGAGAGCGGAAGAGAGAGGCAAAGACAGAGAGAAATATCAATGTGAGAGAAACACATCAATTGGTTGCCTCCTGCTCTCGCCCCAACCAAGGCCCGGGGTTGGGGAGGAGCCTGCAACTGAGGTATGTGCCTTTGACTGGAATTGAACCTGGGACCCTTCAGTCCACAGGCTGCTGCTCTATCCACTGAGCCAAACTGGCTAGGGCTCATTCTTTAGTAAGCCAGATCTTCTTAAGACTAACATCTTCCAGTGGTAGAAATGTATGCATCATAAGAAAAGTATTCACTCTTCTCCACTAGAAATGAGTACATGAGATATTGAGAGCTTATTTCTGTTGGGGGTCATTTAAACTAGAAGGTACCTTTAGAATTTCAGGACATCAGGTAACAAAAATTAAGTTATTGCTTCTGTCATATTAAAAAGGACATCTTGTGTCCAGTGTCTAGGACATGGCACATAGCACGCATAAGATACGTATTTGTTGAATAAATTAATAAACAAATGGACAGATACATCTACCTCTGTTCTCTGGGCAGTTTACATAGTTCTTTCCTCTTGGATGGCTTATTGGGAAACTAATGAACACCCTTTGGAGACTTGCAGACCTGAGTTCAAATCCCATCTCAACAGAATTTGTGTCTCGGGCAAGATGCTTAACTTTTCCAAACCTTAATTTCCTCCCCATGTGTGAAATGACGGTTGCAACCACTTCAACTGCTTATTCAGAGAATTAAATGTGATGAAATACTAGTAATCAGTAGTATCTAAAACATAGCGAGTGGTCAGCCGGCTAAAATTCCTCTACCTTAGTGTGACTATATCCGTTCACCATAGCACTAACTGCTACGACAAATAAGTACAGACCTGTCCTGCCGCACAACTATAGAAATGTATTTCTCACCCTGGCCAGTTTGGCTTAGTGGATAGAGCGTCAGCCTGTGGACTGAAAGGTCCCAGGTTCGATTCTGGTCAACGGCATGTACCTTGGTTGCAGGCACATCCCCAGTAGGGAGTGTGCAGGAGGCAGCTGATCGATGTTTCTCTCTCATCGATGTTTCTAACTCTCTATCCCTCTCCCTTCCTCTCTGTAAAAAAATCAATAAAATATATTTAAAAAGAAGTGTATTTCTCATCCATGGAAAACTCTGAAGGGCACACAAGTCTCTCCCGGAAGCATGTATCCACATGGGGCCCAAGTGCCTTCCACATCAAGGCTCTCCCATATGTAACACATAATCACACCGAGCTGGCAGAGGGGGCAGAGCATGGAGAACCACGCCAGGAAGATTCTGTGACATCACTTCCATTGACCTTCCACTGGCTCGGACCCTCCCTGGTCACCTGACTACAAAGCAGGCCAGGGAAGTAGTGCTTCACCCATGAAGGAAACGGAATCGGTGTGATGTCCGTCCAGCCCGGCTCTGGCACAGCTGATTTCTGAAATAACCCTGTTAAGCCTCCAGCTGTAATGAGTGAATATCCTACACGATTAATGGAGCAATTTCCAAGACAGCGTAGTTTAAATCCAGATATAAGTGGCAGAGGAGTCCGTTGCCATAGCCATCGGTACTGTCTCGTTCTCTTTTTCACCGTTGTCCTTCTCAAGGTGCAGGTCAGATGTCGGTGTTAGTAACACACGAGAGCGCCCCCAGGAACTGGCTTTTGCCCCTCATCTGAATGGGGATGCCTAAAGCCCTCTGACAACCCCCCTCTTACTTCCTTGTCACATTTCCCCCATGACTAGAATATGAATGAAGATGTTTCATTCATATTCTCTCTCGCTCAGCTCAGTCTGTTAGCAATTACGCAATCTCTGGGCATTGTACTATTTCAGAGCCTCTTGGGTCACAGGAAGCTACTGGCCACAATAACTGCTTGTGAGGCATCGAGCTAAAACCCGTGTTCTAACCCAACGCAGCAGTCTACACAGTCATTATCCCTGGCTGTGCGGGAGAATCCAGGTACGTGAAGGACTGCGATTGCTGGTGGAAACTAATCAACAGAAACCTCATTTAATCCTTGTGCTAGGCTATCATTTGAACTTCCCGAGCTAGGGGACATCTCTGTCTGCTTCCAAGTCTGCTCTGTGGGCCTGAGCTTTTCACCACAAACAGCTCGCAAGGACATCATCCCAGCAAACTTCCAACCCTGTCGAGGTCATCACCGCACCTTTTTCTCAGTGACCCGGAGTCAGAGGCGGTTGCGTTCCAGAAACTGGCCTCCTCCACTCGGAAACATGGTTTCTTCTGCGAATGAAGACACTTTCAGAATCAACTGGGAAGTTTCATATCCACACCCGACTTCTTTTTTTTTTTTTTTTAAGCCTGCTGTGAAGTCTTCTGCTGGTGGAGTTTGTAATATTTCCCTAAGTAATACCGGTCTGTGGGAGAGAGAGCTGGGTATTTGTGAAAGGTCAAGACCCGAGGACACAGGTGATGCACCTGGGCCTTAGTTGGCTGCTCCTGCTCACCCCTGGGCATCTGCTCCCTGTCCCCCTCCTCCTGCAGGTCTCCCCTGCAGGACTCAAGCTGGCTCCAGGCCAGCTCTCTCTCCCATGCAACTCTGTCTGGGCCAGGGTCAACACTCACCCATTCTTTGCTCTGCAAGCCATTCTCTTCCTCCTGGTTCTGCTACAGAAGCCATCGCAAAGCCTGTCCCCAGTTTCCACGGAATCTCCTCATTGTAGAGGACACATTCCGAGCTCCCACAGGAGCCCCTGGGAGCCCATGGAAGGCCCCTGGTGTGAGCTGAAGACACATCCTCTCCCCTCTCCCCACTGGACAGGGTGAGCTCGACTTCCCTCAGGGTCACCTCTTCATAAATCTCCTCGGTCTCGAATCTTCTCCACTATTTTATGTGCTTGAAGCGAACGAGAGCGTTGGAATCATAGAGTCATGGGCTTTGAACTATTTCTTTCGTAAGACCTTCACATAACCCAACTTGAACTCTTATACTTTTTGTATTTGGAGATCTCAGTTGAAACCTCAGTTTTAAATTCCTACGAAGAAGCATAGTTTCTCTGTAGTATACTTTTTTTTATTGTTTAAAGTGTTACAAATAGTAGTACATATGTCTCCTTTTTCCCCCTTTGTCCTCCCCCCTACCTCTCCAACTCCCCTGCCCCTGCCCCCCCCCACATGCCCTCACCCCGCCCCCAGTGTCTGTGTCCATTGGTTATGCTTATATGCATGCATACTAGTCCTTCGGTTGATCTCTGATGTGTGCTCATGTATTTAAAAAATTATCAGGTATTATTGAGAAAAAAATATTAAAGTGAACAAGTATCCAAGGCACAAAATTAATTAAAATAGTATCTTCTCTGCACTTGTTTGCATTTCTGCTTGACAAATAGGTGACAAACAAATTGCCTTTTTCATACATCGTGACCTACATGAACGATATTAAATGTTTAGACTCTTGCCCTTGGTTCATTTTTCAAACACTATGAAATTTTATCTCCAAAGAGCATATGATATGTAAATGTGCCACAAACAAAAAAAGTTAAAATATGGACGTACAATTTGGACAAAGCTGGTCACTTGGACAAAAGTTACAATGAACCATGAAAACCCCTGAGTGCAGGGCTGAATCTCAAATGAGGTGGGATTTTGTTTGTGGTTTGTTTGTTTTTTAATGGAAGATTGCCTTGGTTCCCCTCCCGTGCCTGCGATCACCCAAGAGGAGTCCATTGCCTTCCTTCGTTCTGTATCAAAGTGTAGAAAGTTTCAAAAAATGATTGGACGCCGGTGTCTAGCTTAAACTCTTCATCTTGCTCCATTCAAAGTCAGAGAACAAGTCAGAGAACAACAATTTACTTAATATGTTAGTTCTTAACTACAGCGGGTCTCCTGCGACCTCTCACTTTCTGAAAAGCTAATAGATGTCTTCATGCAAATATCTGACCAAACCCTCATTACATGACACCTAGAAATCTTACTCTGAGCAAAAGCTCCCCTGGGTGATGCATAAGGGACGACTTACAAAGAGTGAAGAAAAAGACGAAGGCCCCGATTGTTTACTCTTAAAAAATATATATTTTATTGCTTTTTACAGAGGAAGGGAGAGGGATAGAGAGTTAGAAACATCGATGACAGAGAAACATCGATCAGCTGCCTCCTGCACACCTCTTACTGGGGATGTGCTTGCAACCAAGGTGCATGCCCTTGACCGGAATTGAACCTGGGACCTTCCAGTCCACAGGCCGATGCTCTATCCACTGAGCCACACCAGTCAGGGCTGATTATTTACTCTTCATGCACTTTCTCCTTAATGAGGGGTTACCACAACCGCTTACACCTCTAGTCATGGTTTCATCAAACCACGTGCAGAGTTGCCTCGTTCCATTCCAGCTCTGATCAAATGTTTTACCCCTCCAACCATGCAGTTCACATGTTCACTGTCACTTCACCTTCATTCCATAAACACTTGCTGACACTCTATACCAGTGGTTCTCCATCTTCTGACCCTTTAAATACAGATCCTCAGGTTGTGACCCAACCATGAAATTATTCTCGCTGCTACTTCATAACTGTCATGTTGCTACTGGGATGAATCATCATGTAAACATCTGATATGCAAGATGGTCTTAGGCGACCCCCGTGAAAGGGTTGTACGACCGCCAGAGGGGTCGCGACCCACAGGTTGAGAACCGCTGCTCTATACAGAGAGTCTGGAGACAGATCCGAGTACAGCCCATCTTTCCTACTCTCAAGATGTCCCACGTGTTGGAAGACCATCATGCACTACCTGTTGCAGCAGTAGAAATATGTGTAAAAGGGCAAGGGAACACACCCTGGGAAGAATTCGCAGTGGCATGGAAAGGAATGTCAGGTCAACCTACAGAGAAGTTAATGACATGTTAGTTGAGCTTCTCACTAAGGTCAGAAGTGGAGCAGAAGACATGCCAGGAAGTGAAAGGAACACAATGTAAATCAAGCGAGAGTAACACTGGGGACTCCAGGAAGAGGAAGTGGGTGCAGGGAAGGTTCCAGTGACCTGCAGACATATGAGCTGGGCTTGAAGAATAACTCCGAGAAGGAAGAGTTTACAATTATGCAAGAGCCATGGAGAGAGCAAAGAAGGAAGAAACTCCTGAGTAGCTTATGATGTAGAATCATCAGAACTGAGTCATCAGGTGGTGGGCAGAGGGGTGGTGACAAGAATCCTGAGAAAGTCTAATGCTTGAGGGCAGGAGAAAAAAATAGCCAGATGAGTAAGAAGAGAAACAAGAAGTTATACAACTGAGATGGGAGAGGATTTTGGAAAAGGGGGATATAGTCACCAGTGGAAATGAAAGAGATTAGACAATAGAAATGGGAAAAGGAAAGGGAGCCAGTCGAAGGGAAGAGATTGAAAATGAAGAAAAAACGGGGATTATTTATGGAGGAATAACTCTGAAGGCCATGGAAGGAGAAGGAAGCTAAAGGGAGAGACCTTGAATGGAAGGTAGGTTCTTCTACTAGGGAGCCTGGCCAGTGTGGCTCAGTGGTTGAGCATCGACCTGTGAACCAGGAGGTCACGGTTCAATTCCCGGTCAGGGCACATGCCCGAGTTGCAGGCTCAATCCCCAGTGTGGGGCATGCAGGAGGCAGCTGATCAATGATTCTCTCATCATCATCGATGTTTCTCTCTCCCTCTCCCTTCCTTTCTGAAATCAATAATAATAATAATAGTAATAAAAAGGCGAACAGGGAACAGATTGGCATAGGTGGGAAGGGTTTCTTAGACAGATGGGAGAGATGTGACAATGTTGGCGGCATGAAGGAGGAAGGACCACGTGGCAATGCAGGTAGGATGCAGGTGGGATAGAGATTGAATCATAACGCCTTGCATCTCAGTGCCTTGAGCATAAGCTGGTACACATCATGCATTTGACTGCGTTCTTTCAACATCGTTATGCCCAGATCTGCAGCCTCTCCTTTCAGGACTGAAACAGCCATTTCTCCAGCTGCTAGCAAGGTCGGTCACTGACCCTGCATAACGAAATCCCCTTTCCAGGAAGCGCCCCCTACGAAGAGACACACCGTACCCCAGATCACACACCCTTTCCCAATGAGCTTTCAGTCCTGGGATGTAAGGTCCAGCCTTCACCTCAGTTCTGGAAAAGTCTTCAGGATCATTCATACCCCACACTCCCCCACGGATCTCCCAGAGTTCCCCATCCCAACACATATACACACACACACACACACACACACACACACACACACTTCTCCCTCTCTCTGCCCAATCCTCGTCCTTCACTCCTCCCACCACCCCACTACACACACAGGCATTTATCCCGAGAGCACCCCCCAACACCCTGCAAGTCACAATCCATCTCAGAGTCAGTCTCACTGGGAATCTAACCTGAGAAGAAAACCCTGCCAGCATGCCTTGGGAAAATCAGGATTTCATGAATGAACAGCTCTGTGGCGGGCAAAACCTCCTCTTTTCCCACCCTCTTGTCTCCATGTGGATTGAAATGACTCTCCTAAAGTTCTCATGCCTTACTCCCTCCTCCCAGGGATGCATTTGACTGGGGCTTTGGGGAGAAGTAACTGGGCACTTAGCCCATTCTGAGGTTCTTCTGTTTGAGGGTCAATCTGCTCCCCACATGCCAAAAAAGGCTTGCTTTGCAGGCAGGTCCTGTGATTGTCTGGGTCTGGGGTGGAGCTTTAGCAATCTCGCTTGTCTGCAGGCCCAAACCCACATTCTCCAACCCAACTTGCACACAGCTTCCTTTCCAACACCTGCCTTGTGTATTGCATTTCTCTCTCTCCTCTCTCTTGTTTTTAAATGCATTTTTATTTTATTTCATTGATTTCAGAGAGGAAGGGAGAGGGAGAGAGAGATAGAAACATCACTGATGAGAGAGAATCATTGATTGGCTGCCTCCTGCATGCCCTCTAACTAGGGATCAAGCCCACAACCTGGGCATGCGCCCTTGACCGGAATCGAACCCGGGATTCTCCAGGGCACAGGCCAACACTCTATCCACTGAGCCAAACTGATTGGGACATGTATTGTGTTTCTCAATTGAGATCCACGTTTATAAAGAGGAGAGAGGAGCTACTTTGCTCTTTGAAACCTTAACCACTACAGCACTTTTGATAGGAAAGAAACTATCTAGTATTTGGGAGGCTTCGGAGGGGCGGCTAGGGGCTGGTAAGAAACCAGCAAGACTCGCAAGGAGTGTGAAAAACAAACACGATGTGGAATATGAGATAAAGAAAACTAGAATGGTTTCAACATTTAGCAAACGTTCATGAACTGGAGTCATATATGCGAAGTGCCTGCCCCAGAGAAGGAGTGAGTCATGAAGGAAATTTACCCGAGTTCCCAGTCATTAGATTTAAATCATTGTTCTTTATTCTCCAAATTGTTGCCTTAATTCAAAAGATTTATAAAGAACCGAGAGTGTTGGCTCTGTTACAAAGAACTGCATCAGCCTTTTGCTAAAATCAGGTTTACCATTAACTTAATTACATTTTATTACCAAAAGGTAAGTATGCTAAATGGATCCCCATATTAAGACATCTATTACAGGTTTCCAGAAATGATGGTGAGGATGGCACTGTTTTTATTACTGCTTGTTTTTAAATGACTTGAATTTGACTTCATTTTACCCCAAAGTACCCTTCAAGGTAATTTTTCAGGCTTAGTCCCAAATCAAAGATGACCCTGAGACTTTTTCCATAGCAAGAAATTAGGTGAGATTATTTTTGTTTTCAGAATAAACAGGGTTATGAAAAGTTTGTGTTAGAGCCATTGAATGTATGAGATGTCATTTTGTGCAGATTTCACATTGAATATCATTCTATTTCTCGTATTCATTTCTGTTACTTCACAGACCAGCCAGATGTAATAAGGTTTCAAGAGCTAGAAAACATGTCTTTGGCTTTTTCTCATCTGTTTGAGTTTCTAAGGCACTATTAAGTATTGATGAAATAACTCCATAATTCGTTTGTTGCTTACCAGTCATTTTGCTTATCAATAATGCTTTTATCAGTTTCCGCTAAAGCATCCAGATTTCTTGAAAAAAGTAGAAGCTATGCGATGTAATTTTTCATCATGTTTTCTTTTTCTTTCCTTTTGTAATCCTTACCCAAAGACATGCTTAGAGAGAGGAAGGGA
>PVJC01045549.1:0-13663 GCA_004026665.1 Murina feae | reverse complement strand
CTCCACAGTGTGCCTGGGGGCAGGCCCCCAGCAGGTAGACACACACAGGAGGACTGCTCTGAGCCTCAGATGTGGCTGGGGGCAGGTCCCCAGTGGTGACACACACACACATACACACACACACACAGAAGGCGCCTGGCAAACTGGAGCCATCGTAGGACATCCACTGAGGGGTCCCAGACTGTGAGAGGGCACAGGCCGGGCTGAGGGACTCCCTCCACCCTGAGTGCACAAATTTTTGTGCACCGGGCCCCTAGTATATAAATATCAGCACAATATAACAGAAAAAAAACTGGACTGCTTAAGCTTTTACTTTTTAAAATATATTTTTATTGGTTTCAGAGAGGAAGGGAGAGGGAGATAGAAATATCTATGATGAGAGGAATCATTGATCAACTGCCTCTTGCATGACTGGAGATCAAGCCTGTAACCCTGGGCATGTGCCCTTGACTGGAATTGAACTTGGACCCTTCAGTCTTCAGGCCAACACTCTATCCACTGAGCCAAACCAGCTAGGGCTGGACTGGTCAAGCTTTTAAATGAATTTGGGTGAGTCACCCAAACCCTCTGGGTCACAGCTACCTCACTTAAGATAAGTCTGAAGTAATTCCAAGTGGTTCCAAAATGTAGTCCACAAGTAAGTGCTAATTGATGATAAAGTCTTTAAGGATAGAAGGTGAAAAATGAAGGGCAGTAGGAAAAACATAATTCTAAAGACTGTTCTCTAATTTGATATTTTATTTGTGATTTTTCAGGATTAAAAATGCCAAAGGTTTTTTTTTTAAACCTCATATTGCTTCAATAAATTTTTAAAAAATCATAAAATTTTGGATTATGGGATTTCTACAGGCTTTTCTTTGTATGCACTGTGAAATCTATAAAGGCACTTGCTATGAGTGATATGTCTACAATTCAAGCAAAATTTTTGGTACTACATTGAAAGTTGAGGTAATGGTAGCTGTTGAAATATGAATCTCTCCAAACCTACCCTGCTTCCACTCTCCAAAATTATACTGATCAAAAGGTAAAGTAAAACCACACAAAACTTATGCCTTTTTAAAATACCTAGAATGCAGAGGACACTAAAACTTCAAGCTAACCTGCAAATAGAAAAATAAATACTAATTTTCAGTAGAAATGGGAGATCAGAGCCCGGATACAGAGAAGGGGTTTAATGAGTTTGTAGGGATTTAGGAAGACGTCTTAGGGAAATACTTTAAGAGAAAAAGAGAATGGAAATGAAGGAGAAGTAATTCTTTGCAAACTCAGTGATAAAGGCGAAAAAAAGCATGAGATGAAAAATTAAAATCTTTCCAGACAAAACTGAAAAAGGAAAGGACAAAAAATTACTTCTCATTGACCCCTCAAAAAAATTCACACATTAAGGAAAGTGCTCTCCTGCTGGAAGAGAACATTTTCAAACCTAGGCATCTTGTAAAGCACCCTAAATGTTAGCTCTGTTCATGCAATGTAAGGATGTCCACAATTTTATCTGTATAAAGCTATCTAAGCCCTAACTGGTTTGGCTCAGTGGATAGAGCATTGGCCTGTGGACTGAAAGGTCCCAGGTTCAATTCCGGTCAGGGGCATGTACATTGGTTGCGGGCACATCCCCAGAGGGGTGTGTGCAGGAGGCAGCTGATTGATGTTTGTCTCTCATCGATGTTTCTAACTATCTCTCTCCCTTCCTCTCTGTAAAAAATCAATAAAATACATTTTTTTAAAAAAGCTATCTATAGAAGACAAAATAAAACAAAACAAAAAAGTTAGAAAATGAAAATCAAAACTTTTGAGCTGATGATAAATTTCTCACAAAAGCAACCATGAAATATAAATAAAAGTATTATAATATCCCAAACTGAATTAAATATCCTTAAATAAACACATGTGAAGTAACATATCAAATCAGAAATTCAAAGATTAATAACATAAATAGATAATAAAGAAAAAGAAATGAAATAATTGATTGGACTCACTGAAGAAGGTAATAAAGAACAAATATCATAAATGACTAAATTTGCATAAGAGAGAATTGTTATAGGTGAAAATTAAATAAGGGGTATTGAATGAAGCCAGCAAAAATAGCCAACAGAATAAAAATGAGAAAGATGTAAAAATTATCAGAAAATAATCAAATCAGAGTCAGACAAAAGAGATAAAACATATGTATACTTGAAATCCATAAAACGGAAAAAAAACAAAACTATGAAAGTACAAATCAAATAATCTTTCCAGAAATAATAGACTTGCATACATATTGAAAGGATCTATAGGAAACCTTAGAACATTCATTATGAAAAATCAACTCTAAGACATATCCTAGTAAAACCATTAGACTTTAAAGACTCAGAAAAGTTTTCAGGGCCTGCAGAAAAAAATATTATGTAACTTATAAGGCCAAGAGAATTATACTTGCATTAGATTTTCTTGAAATGGTAAATAAAGGAAGGGAATATTAGAGCAGCATTTTTAAGAAATGAGAAAACTGTGAACAGTAGATTTTTACATTTAGTCTTTCAAGTATAAAGACTATAGAAAAGATTTGAGGAAATAAGCATTCTGATACATTGCTAGGAACTACTGCTGATACAACATTTCCAGTAAGCAATCTGGATTAAGATCCTTTTACCCAAAAATTTCACTTCTGGAAAAGCAAAGCTTAATGAAACAAAAGCTCTATAAAGCTTTGACCCCAGAATGTTCATCCCCCTTTTGTGAAAAGTGGAAAGAATCTAAATATGCAATGACAGGAAAAGTTAAGTAAGTTAAGACAAAACAGAACTACGAGAAGGAAGAACCCTAGTAATTGTGGACTAAGAATTATTGCTTTTTATTCTCTGTGCATTTACCCCCTAAATGTCTAGTATGAACAATGTTACTGCTATATAATCATATAAGAAATAAAAATTTATACTACTCTGTTAAGGGACAATTTGACAACATTTAAGAAAACTAAATATGTATGTGTCATTTGATATAGCAATTCTGCTTATAGGAAACATTCCAAAGATATTATTATAGCAATATACATAAAATGCATATGCATAAGTACATTCATTGCATCATATTGTGTAACTGAAAAACGTTAGCAACAACCTGAATACTCAACATAGAGTAGTTACATAATGTATGATACATTAACACAAGGGAGTATCACAGGAGTATAAAAAAATGAGGAAGATTGCTATGAACTCATATAGAGCATTTCCAAGATATGCTGTTAGGTGAAACAAAGTAAAAGAGAGTATTCCTAGTATGCTAACTGTTGTGTAAGAGATAAGGGGAAATGGAAAATATATATGTATCTACTTATTTTTGCAAAAAGTGTCAAAGGAATGAAAAATAAAAATGGGCAGATTAGATTCTTAGGAAATGCATTATGCTGCACTTATGGGCAAGGACTTCATGTCTGCAATTTATTCAGAAATAAACGTGGAGAGGAAGAGAGGTAAAAGAAATAAAATGTCAACAATGGAGACTTTTGGTGAAGGTAAATGGAAATTCTTCAAAGTCTTGAAGCTTTTCTTCAAGTTTGAAATTATCTATACTAATAAAAGGATAATATGCAAATTGGTCATGACACCCTCACAATCACAACTGAATATGCTAATTAGTCACAACCAGTATGCAAATTGACCATCACTCCAACACACAAGATGGCTGCTCCCATGTGGACAAAGGTGGCCACACTCATGTGGCCACAAGATGGCCACCACAAGATGGCCTGCAGGGGAGGGCAGTTTTGGGCAATCAGGCCAGCAGGGGAGGGCAGTTAGGAGTGACCAGGCCTGCGGGGGAGGACCATTGGGGGTGCCCAGGCTAGTAGAGAAGAGCAGTTGGGGGTGACCAGGCTAGCAGAGGAGGGCAGTTGGGGGTGACTGGGCTGGCAGAGGAGGGAAGGGGAACAGTTAGGCATTGATCAGGTTGACAGGGGAGTGGTAAGGGGTGATCAGGCTGGCAGGCAGAAGCGGTTAGAGGCAATCAGGCAGGTAGGCAGGCGAGTGGTTGGGAGCCAGCAGTCCTGGATTGTGAGAGGGATGTCCACACGGATTGGGCCTAAATGAGCAGTTGGACATCCTTCATGAGGCCCCAGATTGGAGAGGGTGCAGGCTGGGCTGAGGGACACCCCCACCCTCAGTGCACCAATTTTGTGCACAGGCCACTAGTACTATACTAGGGGCCCGGTGCATAAAATTCATGCACTGGGGGGGGGGGGTTCCTCAGCCCAGCCTACCCCCTCTCACATTCTGGGAGCCCTCAGGGAGTGTCCTACTGACAGCTTAGGCCCGCTTCCTGCTCCGCTTAGGGAGCGGGCCTAAGCTGAAGTCTGGTGTCCCTTTGTGGGAGGTGACCAGGCTAATCAGGGGCAGCCACCAGCCCCATCACCCTGCTGCTGCAGCCACTGCCAGTCACCACAGCCACCAAGGTGTTTTAATCAACATGGACTCCAGTCCCTTCACCATGATGAAATGACAACTTTCTTGAGGCATTTTCAAGGTGTGTCTTTCATAGGATATGACATTTCTTTCTTTCTTTTTTATCCTCACCTGAGGATATGTCTCCATTGATTTTTAGAGAATGTGGAAGAGAAGGGAAAAACAGAGAGAAACATCAAAGTGAGAGGAACACTTTGATTGGTTGCTTCCTGCATATGCTCTGACCTGGGCCCTGGCCAGGAAGGAGCCTGCAACGTAGGTACATGCTCTTGGTCATAATTGAACCCAGATCCTGCCCTCAGTTTATACAATATACCTCAGTTATTGCTTTTTAAATTTTTTTATAACCACCTCTAGGTAGAAGTGATATCTCTATCATCTTTTCAGGAATGCTTCACTCTGTAACTATCTAGAAAAGTGTGCCATTTACATTACCACAGGAATTGCATTTGCCAGAGAGTTCGTAACTAAGAAGCAAACAATTTGATTGGTTTGAATATCTCACCACTAAGATTGTTAGTTCAGTGTATTGAGTAACAAAGTTCTGTCAGTTTCACTTAAATACTTTTATATTTTTTTCTACATGTATCTTAATCCTACTTGTGCTCCAGGCATTACGCTAACAAAGGCCTATAAAAAGTACAAAGGAATGAAAACTCTGGCTATCAGATAGTTGGCAACTGGTATAATTATGGCAAGACCAGTGAGAATTGTCTGGTTAGAAAATGTGAGTTGTATAAAGATTCTCTAGGAGGAATGACACTTTCTTGTGATAATATTCTGGTACCAGAGTGGGATGACCAGGTATTTGACCCTTATACTAATACTAGTGGCCCAGTGCACGAAATTCATGCACATTAAAAGGGGAAATATTTTAATATTGCTATTTGCCTTTTCTCTATAGTAGAAGTGTCAGAGATTAAAGAAAATTAGTAAAATGTATATGAAAATCTTCTTCCTGTCAGAGTCTGGGGTGCGCCATGAAACCCAGAGTCAAGTCTTCAATCACCCATGTGCACCTCAAAATTGCTCGGACCCAAACCTGGACAGCCCCCATTCATTGGGCTAGATCCAGACCCGGCTGGTCCCACCTGTCAAGCCCTGCCATGTGAGGGGGTGCAGCCTCAGGTCCCCTTGGTGCCAGGGCAGGGGGGCATGGCCTGAGGTCCCCCATCAAGACCTGCTGAGTGGAGGGAGTGGCCTGTGATCCCTTAGCCTGGTGCCAGGGCAGGGGGCACAGCCTGAGGTCCGCTGGCCTGGTGCTGGGGTGGGGGGCATGGCTTGAGGTCCCCTGGCCCTGCACCAGGGTGGAGGGCACACATTGAGGGCCCCTGTCAAGTCCCACTGGGTGGGGGACACAGCCTCAGGTCCCCTGTCAAGTCCCATGCAGGAAGTGGCTGGGCACGCAGCCTCAGGTCCCTGCTTATTGCTCCTTAATGCTCATTATGTGAACTTAGTCTCAGTTGTGGGTGCAAATTGACTGGAGTGATGGTCAATTTGCATATTCCCTCTTTATTATATAGGATGAATTCTAGGTCTCACCAAAAGGCTAGGTTCAGATTCCCAGATAGTTATTGGGAATTTGTTACATATTTAGAGATTTCACATCAATAACCTTATTTAATTGACATAGTGACTCTCAAGGTAAATTCTGTTACTCTACATTTTTTAAATACTGCACATGAAAGTCCGAGAAGTCAAAGGATCTTCACAAAGTCACACAGGACTGGGCCTGAACCTACATCCTGAGTCTGGGGGCCTAGTTTCCTGCTGCATGATTCATACACCACATGTACTCTCGTGACTTAGTTCAGTTTCCATTAATTTTCCATTAAACTTTAACTTTCTGACTCTCAGCTTTTGTCTGATCCCCAGTGATGGCAGAAACCTCAACACCACGCTGAAGTTAAGTGACTGAATCTGTCCCCACGAAGCTAGAGGGAGCTGGAAAATGACACTTTTCCCCCCTGTTCAATCTTGATGTGTCTGAGGCTGCTTACATTATTGTTCTTTTCTTAGGTCCCTTCATATCTTGAAAACTGTGTGCATGAACAGAAATCCTTTGAGGCACTGAGGACATTTTAAAGAAATAAGGGTGAAGCTGTCACATTTTGAACAGGTAACACTCAGGACCCAACGAATGATAATTCAAGAGAGGCAGATGGGACGAGTGCATGATTCTCAGCAGTAAAGCCCAGGGAGGAAGACCTTGTTGAAGGAAAATCCACAAGTGATAGAGCGTTTGCTCTTTTCCCCTCTAGTTTTAGAATCTTGGGGGTGACTTTTAATTTTAATTGTGCCCACAAGGAAGATGATAGTCTTTTATTACTTCCTCTCTGTTTATTAGCCTATGTGACTTGTGACATAAAAGGTTGGAAGAACAGTGTAGGGCTGCTAAATGTATGGTGACAGAGCTCTGCTTTTCCTCCAAGTTTCTCCAGAGGGGTCACGGCCTCACCATGTTTATCTCCTGCGAGTCATCAGTGTTTGAAGAGTATGTCTGTGAGTATGTGTGGCAGTTGTGGGTGCAGAGAAGAAAAGCACATTGCTTTGGTGATTGTATGGTAGTACACTCTCTTTATCCCAGACGCATCTTTCTGTGCAGAGGAAATCAAATTCTTCTCCCACTTCACTTTGAGTAAGCACGCTAAGAGATTAGAGGTCTCTCATAGACTTTTTGTTTTTTGAGATCTGAGAGTTACCAATAAGGCGACATGTTTATAAACATAAGGCCATGACCTTCACGTGACTTCTCTAGGGCAAAGAGAGGAAGTTATGGGAGAAGACAGAGGGGACTTCGGGAGATGACCTGACTACAACAAAGTTTTCTAGGCACCATGAATGGCATTTATCAGGTTCGGTTGTATTTAACCAGACGCACACCATGTTTTGTCCGTTGCTTTCCCTCTTTCACAGTAAGCCCTTCACTGAATTTTTAAGGCCACTAAACTGCTTGTAGGATATTCCTTCAATGGGATGAGGATCACCTACAATTTTTTAAAAAATTAAACTTTGAGTTGTTTATTTACTTTCCACATCAGCAACATGGGTGATTATGAATGAGCTGTCTTGATTATGACGGGCTAAGTCTCCTCAGGAACACACAGCGCTATTGAGTGACTATGGCATCCTGTGGAGAACTTCGGTTTTCGGCCACAGAGTTCAGAGCTCCTGGCTCCCCAGTCCTGCAAAAGCCCTCTTTGAAATGACCTTCATTTATATTTAATTGAAGTCTGTTTGCATAAGGCTATTGGAAAAAACCTTGAATTCTTGTGCCAGATGATAATAAGGCACAGGTGACAAAGTGTCCCTTTCCTGGCACCTTCAGACTGTTGGGATGGCTCTTTCCTGAAACATTTGAGTAGAACAGCCCAAGCCCCTATTCCACACATTGTAGGCAACCCACTTTCTCCACCAATATCCCTAATGTGCTTCAGGGTCCTTGTTTCTTCTGACCACATTTTGCTCTGGTCCCCTCCATCCAGGGAATCCTTGATCTTCACATGTTTCTTGTTTTGTGACTGCTGTTCTCTTTCTGCACTATCGTGGTCATGTTGAGCACTGTGTCTACACCTTCATTTTTTCACAATGCCACCCCTCCTAAGGCTAACCCTTAATGAAACTTTGGGGACTAAGATCACTGATTAATACACAACACCAATTAATGCATAATCAGATAATATGCTCATTGTTGGGTTGATAGACAAGTTAAAATTGAATATTAGACAGTGTCCTCAAATTTCATCCATCACTCCTGTCGGGAAGGGAGCCCTTGGCCTTCTTAGGTCCTGAGGAGAGGGTACGCATTATCTTTTAGGTGCTTCTCTGTGGAAGCCCCTTACACATCCAGCATGGTACAGGGTTCCTGTTCAGGGTTCGAATTCTGGAGGAGGCCGCACACAAAATGAAGAGAGAGAGAGTAGAAGAGAATCAATTTGGAAACTGGGGGGGCAGGCCAGGCGGGGGCCTACCTCCAGTGGGGATGACTGCCACTGGTGCCTGGGCCTCACCAGCCTTTTATTGAGTCTCTGGGAAAAACACCATATCCTTAGACAGGAAATTCCAAGCAAGAATTTACATGTAATTAACAGGAGGGGGGGTTGCTGTAATTAACAATGTTTCAACTTAAACAATGGGTGCCTAGCTCTGATCTTTCAGAGCAACAAAGGTTGGTGAAACAATCAGTTTCCAGCACTTCTCTTTTTCTCTTGAGACCTTCTTTCTCACTTCCAAGCTGCCAGCCCACTCCCCTGTACAGTTGTTCTCTTGTTTAGAGGCATTTAGGTCTTTAACTGTTTCTCTCCAAATCATGTCCACGGTTTGCTTTTGTGACTCAAAAATTACTTATGCTGCTCTGTTTACCAAATGGAATTTTCTACTCTTATTAATGTAAAACTTGGATATTAAAACTTTTCTTTAATATATTGCAGAAAAATTCTCAGAGCTCACACTCTCAATCAGGCAGAGTACATTTGAGGTCTTAGTGTATATAACTGTCATTTATTGAATATCGACTGTGGCATTGTGCATTTATTCCATGTAATCCTTTTAAGCCTTTCATTGTGAAGTAAGACATATACTTAAAAGTGCATAAAACCTAAGTGCACAGTCTAATGAATTATTATAAAATAAACACCTATATAATTACTGCTTTGGCTAAGAGATAAAAGCATCAGCTCTCCTAGTCCTGAATCCTGCCATGTAACCATTTCTGATCACTTTCTATTTCACTTCTTCATGATACTGACAGATATGCACAACTTTAAACATTACATATTCATTTTAATTGCTTTTATAATTTTATAGAGATGGAGTCATACAGTATGCATTCCCTTTGTGTAGTCTTATTTCCCTTAGCATTAATTTTTGTGAGATTTATCCACGTTGTTGAATGAGGTACAACTTATACATTTTCAGACTGTGGAATTACAATGTGTAAATATACCATAATTTTTTGTTCAATTATTAATGTGTGTGTCATTATTCCCAAGGCTGAGAGAATTCATAACATGTTTTCTGAAATACATATGCATTAATTTTTGTTTTTGTGTATATTTAAGAGTAAAATTTCTGTTCATCCAATTTAGTCTTCTCAATATCTGTCAGGTGGGTGGGAAATAGGGAGATATTGTTAAAATACAGACTCTGACTCAGTAGGTCTGGGCTGGACCTGAGATTCTGCATTTGTATAGAGGTCACAGGTGATGCTGATGATGCCTATATATATATATATATATATATATATATATATATATATATATGTCACTGAATTATTGGTCTCCATTTAAAGTGGTTTTCACCTGTGTTGTTGGTTGAATTGAGTTTCTCCCATCCCCTGCTTTAATTAATATTGAACTTCTAACATCTAGTACCCCAGGATGAGGCCTTATTTGGAGATGAGTGTTTTTTTTGGAAGTGATGAGTTATGTTCATTACTTTGACTGCAGCGATGGTATCACACGTGTATGCATATGTGAACTCATCACATTGTATACATTAAACACATACAGTTTTTATTATATATTAATTATATCTCAAAGCTGTTAAAATCATTGTAAATATAAAATCAAAACAAAAGCATCAGGCCAGAACTTAAGCATTCTCTGGGAATTACAATGAAGTCTTCTATAGCTCAGTTGTTAACATGAAGGACTGGGGGGCTGGGGGTGTTTTAGTCACACTAAGTCCATGGCTTGAATTTAATTTGAACAACTTTACCTTCGGAATGACATTAAGCAGTGGCCAATGACAGTTTTTGAAATTCCTCAATGATTTATGAACCAGATAAGATGTTAATCTTTTATGGTGTAAAGAGCAGTGGGAAAGTTTAAATGCATTATCAATCTCCAGAGTGATATATAGGCACCTGGTAACAATAGTTCCTCAGGGAATGGTGTCTGGGGGCAACTGAAAGTTATTTCATTTGTGACATTTACAGATGTTGGACCCAGGATATAGGGTTTTATAGAGATAATCAAGTTAAAGACTACATAATTGGGATGGACTTGCATCCAATATGACTGATGTCCTTATATAAAGGGGAAATTGAGAGACAGACACACAAGTAAGGAGAACACCATGCAAAGATGAAGCCAGAGATAAGGGTGCTGTGTGTATAAGTCAAGGAATGACAAGGATTTCCAGCCAACCTCAGGGGCTAGAGGGAGAAGCATGGAACGGATTTTTCCTCACAGCTCTCAGGAGGAGCCAACTATACGGACACATTGACCTAGGACTTCTAGCATCTAAAATTATGAGACTGTAAATTTCTGTTGCTTAAGCCCACCTCATATGCGGTAGTTGTTACAGTAGCACTAGCGAACAGCCTGTGTACAGTGATCTGGGAGGTGGCATCTTTAGCAGAAGGCCCAGACTTATTTTCACGTTCCAGCTCTGCCATATACTAGCTGTGTGACCTCAAGCAACTCAACTTTGTAAAGTATATTCCTTGCATTGTTCGTGGCCTGACCAGCAGTCATTCTTTACATCCTTCTGCTTTAAAAAAATAATAATTTTTTTTATTGATTTCAGAGAAGAAGGGAAAGGGGAAAGAGATAGAAATATCAAGGATGAGAGAGAATCCTTTCATCAGCTGCCTCCTGGGGATCGAGCCCGCAACCTAGGCATGTGCCCTGACCGGGAATCGAACCATGACCTCCTGTTTCATAAGTTGATGTTCAACCACTGAGCCACGCCGGTCAGCCTCTTCTGCTTCTTATTTGTTGGCAGAAATTATACAAGAGACTGAGGGTTCTGATTCTTCCTTTCCCAGCTTCCCTAATGGTCTGAGGGATATGAGGACTAATTTGCTAGGGAAGACTTTCTTTCCTCTTAAAATGAGAAGCATTGAGAAAACAGCTTTCTTCTTCCTTTTAAAATTGTTTTGGGGATCAGATGTTATTTATACCTGTGATGCTTGAAACTGTGGCTGCCATGTTGTCACATGAGAGTAACAGTCAACGCACTGAAGATGGCAGGACAGGAAGATGGGAAGCTAATGTCACAGAAACTGTGAGCCAGCCCTGGGTGTGCCTCACCCTGGGCTTCCTGGACTTGCCAGGCTCTGTTCTAATTGCTTTGCATACATTAACCTTTCCATCCTCCCAGAAATTCTAGTGTGGAGGTACCATTATTTTCCCATTTTAAAACTGAGGACACCAAGGTGAAAAGTGCTTTAAGTAAATTGCCCAAAGTTCTGCACGTAACTACTTGACTAAGGAGAGCAAGGATTTGAAACCGGTCAGTCTGTCTTCAGATCCTGTGCGCTTAATCACCACAGCAAAAATGCATAAACGCTCTCAGTTGGGAATTCTTTTATGCAGAGCGGAAAGCATCCTAATGTGAAGCCTCCCCTCTAATATGAAAGCAAGAGCCCTACTCAGATTTGCTGTGAGGATTTAATGAGATGATATTAAAGCTGGCCAAATACCTATGTGCAATCAGTGCTCAATGAATATTCAATTTGTCTTCCACCCAGGAAGCGAGATGCATAGATTGAACACTGGGCCCAGCACTAGAGCCTGGCCCTGGGTGGCGCTGCCGCCTTCCGAATGCCTGTTGGAGCGTGGAATTGGAGGAGTAACGGGGGCTGCTCCTTTTCCCTGTGGCCTGTCAAAAAGCCTCAGGTTACTTCATCCCCAGGAAAGTGTCTGGGCCACTGGAGCCTCATTGTCACTAATGGATGGTGGCAACCTGACTGCTGGGGGCAGAGATGCTCTGCCCATGATGACTCAGGAAATTGCCCTTTGATTTTCCCTCTGCTGTGTGAGTTCCAGAGCAGGCTGGAAACAAAGTGGCTTGAAATGGCTGGAGAAGTTTGTTTAGGGAGAGAAGGTATTAGAGGAGAGGCAGAGGCACCCTGTCCTCATATCCTGGAATTCGTCGCACATACTGTCAAACTCCACCATCAGTACGAAAGGGAAAGCACAGAGAGGTCTTGCCCTTTACCTTGCTTGGGAAATGTGAAACCGTTCCAGGTGCACAGCTCAGGTCCCAGTGTGATCGGGATATGGAACGAAGTCAGGGCTTAGAAGACTGGAAGGGACATTGCATCCAGTGCCTGTCACTCCTCCACTGTGGGAACCTTGCTCAGAGGAAGGGATTAGTATCTTATTTATCATGCCCTGGCACCATAGGGATGATTCTGATAAACATAACTTAGCTCTTATGTGCCAGTGCTTTCTGAAAGGGATTTGGATTTTTTTAGAGAGCTCTTTCACAACTGCATTACACAGGGCATCTCAGATTACGTATTTGGGGAGTGATTTCTTGTTGCTTGTGTTCTAGTGGAAATTTTAGTCCCTTTCTAAGTGATATGGCTGGAAAGACTCTGGTCATGATTTTTGCAAATTCTAGTTCTTGCATCTTCTAGTTTCAGAACCTAAAGCTTTTATCTGTTTCCAGAAGACACTCCACTAAACAACATGATTGGTTTTTGTCAACTTTACTAAATATTGGGAGACTTTCAGGAGGAGTTCTCTGGTCCACTGACTTGCTCATTTTTCTGTTTTCTCACTTCCTTCACTGCCTGGCATCCCACTCACATCACTTGTCAGCCAGGAGCCATCTTCTCTTCCTGCCACAGAGAGTAGGTTTTGTTTTGATTTTACTATTACTCTGCAGCCGAGGAACAAGTGAAACCCATGCCCTATCACAACTAACCTACCCTTCTTAGAATGGTTTAAACATTTCCTCAACAAACTTAAATCTCTTCCTAATGGATATTGTTGCAATAGTCACTCAAATACACATCTAAAAATTGACTTTCACAGTATGTTCCTGCTTTTTCAAATAGTGTAAGCAAAACCTAGTTGTTCTGATTTGAGCGTTAAGGTGGACAGCAACGCTATCCTGGTGGTCATTCTCTCAGCACTTCAGGGACTAGGGATGTGTGTGAATTATACAAAAGGACCACAGATAAATAGGCTTTATGAACTCTAGCAAGTTTTCTACTCTTAGTCCTTGATTTATCTTACATATTTAGCCTCCTTTTCTTCTCATGCTTGGCTTTTGTTCTGCTGTGAGGCAGAAAACCAGGAAACAATAACATAGTAATAGCTGGTCTCAATCAACAGGTGCCAAGTTGTGCTAAGCACTCTGTCTGCACTATTGCACAAGAGCCTTGAGACAGATGTTCTCTTTCATTCTCATTCCACCCTCCCCGCCTCCCCCCCCACCCAGATGATAAAAGAAGATGTAGGGAGTAACTCCTTCCAAACAAGCTGCCA
>PVJC01045548.1:0-13659 GCA_004026665.1 Murina feae | reverse complement strand
GGAGAACTTCTGTGCTGGAGACACCCTTATGGGGCAAGAGTTGTTTCTGTGGGGCTTTTATGCTCACTGCATCTGCCCCGAGTGTGTTCCTTGTGGATCTGTTTTGTTTAGGTTAGTCCCTCTCTGGCCACTGGGTGAGGCTGGCTCCTGTATCTTTAAGGAGGTGTTGCTGCAGAAGCCTCTGACGCACTTGGGAGGGGCGGGGCCTCGGGGAGTTCGCTGGGCGGGATGGAGCAAATAGCTATGGTGCTTCTCAGCCCTGCGCTGAGAGACACCAGGTCTCTGAGTCCCGCGTAATTGCTGTAAGCAACGCTGAGAGAAACCCGCTCTGGATTTCCTCCAGGTGCCAGTCAGTCCCCCTTCTCTGGGTGTCTGTGGGACCTCCGAAACTCGCCTGGAACTGGAGTTCAGAGCCGCTGGGAGCTTGTGGCTCTCTCCGTTTTGGAAAAGAACCGTGACCTCCAGTACCAGCCCTTCCCCGAGCCCGTGCACGCGCCTCCGTATCCTCTGTACTTTGCTTCCGCCACTCCTCTGAGTCTCAGACTCTTCTCTAGTTGTAGGATTTTCACTCAGCCAGCCGTCCTGTGGGTGCGAGTGGTGTCCGTGTGTTCTTTTCGTGGTTTTTCTGAAATAGTTGTTCACAGCTGCATATACGGTCTCATTGTTTATTTATTTTAATTTTTAGGTTCAATTGTTTATAGATATGTATTTACTACCATTTTATTGTTCATATTTTAAATCTTTTTCTTTCTTATTCTTCTTACAGAATACCCTTCAACATTTCATGTTACAGCTTTTTCTTGTCTGTGAAGCTCTTTATCTTACCTCCAATTCTAAATGATACCTTTGCTGGGGAGAGTAATCCATCTTGTAGGTCCTTGCTTTTAATCACTTTGAATCTTTCTTTCTTTTTTTGTTGTTGTTAATCCTCATGAGATGATATTTTTCCATTGTTTTCTTTTTTTTAGAGAGGGTGGAAGGGAAGAGAAAGAGAGAGAAACATCAATGTGAGAGAGACACATCAAATGATTGCCTCTGGCACCCCCCCCCCCTAACAGAAGCTGGGAATCGAGTTGCAACTGAGGTATGTGCCCTTGACTGGAATTCAACCTGCTACTCTTCAGTCTAAGAGCCAATGCTCTAACCAGTGAGCCAAACCAGCTAGGACCACTTTGAATATTTTTTGCTACTCCCTTCTGGCCTGCAAAGTTTCTGTCGAGAAATCAGCTAACAGTCATATGAGCACACCTTTGTAGGTAACTAACTGCCTTTCTCTTGCTGCTTTTAAGATTCTCTCTTTGTAATTTTAGTTATAATGTGTCTTGGTGTGAGCCTCTTTCAGTTCATCTGTTTGGGATTCTTGATCTTCCTGGACTTGTGTGTCTATTTCTTTCACCAGGTAAGGGAAGTTTTCATTATTTTTTTTAAAATAGGTTTTCAATTTCTTGCTCTCTCTCTTCTCCTTCCAGCACCTTCAATGTGCAAATGTTGCCCATCTTCTGGCAGAATTCTCTCTTATTTGGGGAAGGTCAGTCTTTTTTTTATTTTTTTATTTTTTTTTTTATTTTTGGGAAGGTCAGTCTTTTGTTCTATTCAGGATTTCAAATGATTAAATGCAATTCACCCACATTATAGAGATCACTTTGCTTTACTCAAAGTCCATCAATTTAAATGTTAATCTCACACAAAACTACCCTTATAGGAATATCCATAATAATGTTTGGCCAAATACCTGGACATTGTGGCCTGGCCAAGTTGAAACATAAAATTAACTATTACACTGGTAATTGTGGGCCTATCCAAAATGATCATTTGCTTCTTCAAAACCAGCAAGGAAGAGAGTCCCCTAGCAGGAGATCCCTTGCAAGATTATGTAACATAATCACAGAAGAGCTATCCTGCCACTATTGCCATATTCTGTTACTTAATAAAAAGTCACCAGTCCTGTCCACACAAGGGGATGAAGATCACACAACAGCATGGATTCTAGGAGGTGGAGATCCTGGGAGGCCATGTTAAAATCATCCTGCTGCTGTCTACCAAATTTGACTTCTATAATTCACATCCTTCCCACATTCACAATGCATTCACTCCCAACATTCTCAGAAGTTTCATTGCATTACATTATCTGCTCAAAGTCTGGAATCTCATCATTTAAATCAGTTCCATGTGTGGTTATAGTCCTTTAGATATACATCTCAATCTACTAATCTATAAAACTAAAGCAACAAGTATTCTATCCCTCATACAACCAACATAAAAAAGTTAGGAGGCATAGAAAAGCTGACATAGATATTTCCATTTGAAAAGACAGTGGGAGAGGACGGTGTGCATGGGAGGCATCAAAGAGTCCATAGCGATTCTGAAATCCAGCTGGGCAAATGTTAATACTCCTTGATTAGTTATAAGGATGTATCAGAAAGCCTTCTGGTCTCTTGGTTCTGCCCTCTGAATCACCGTTCCTTTTTCATGAAAGGTAGCACATATTTGCAGCTGAAAACCTTTAGCAGCCTGCTTCCTGTTCATTGAATTTGGGGGATCTGAAAGCCTTCTTTAATTTTGTATTCTCTGTCCAGCTAACATTGTTCAGTCCAAGCTGGCATTATTTCTGCCTAAATAACTTTCTCAAAATCGTAATGAGTCTTCTGTGGATTTAACTGGGGCTCTCTTCATTAGAAAAAAAGACACACAAACATTTCTGTTTTAGATAAGCTCTTCTTTTCCTTGAACTCCTGAGTTGGCTAGGTTCGCAACTCTTGATTCCTAGAGGCCCTATTGTTTGAGTTTCCATGAGGCACCCCCTTAATTTCTTGAAAAGGATTGAATACCACTCTGATCCTTTGATCTTTCTGAGATTTTTACAAAAGGTTGTACAGTCACTCTCTCAGCCTTTTCTCTATACCATGCTTTCTTAACAGTGCTCTGAAGCTATTTCTTAATTTTATCATCTTCTGCCATCTGGAAAAGCTGACAATCATAAAGTACTGATTTCTTTCTGTTTTAACAGTTCCTCCCTTACTTTATCTCTCTACTCTCACATCCTATCTAATAAAGAGGGAATATGCTAATTGGCTGTCATGCCATCAGAAAGATGGTGGCACCCACAGCCGATAAGGAGGGAATATGCTAATTGACTGTCACACCCTCAAGGATGGCAGTGCCCACAGCCACAAGATGGCAACATCCAGTCCCCTCAGCCCCATTTGGATGGCAGGTGTGTGGCAAGGCCCAGCCTGCCCCCAGGTGGGCCTGGCCATTCCCTGCACCTGCTTCTGGAGTCCCCTAGTCTCCTCAGGTCCCCAGTCGCCCAGGGCCAGCCCAAGGCACAGGCAAGTCTCAGATGGTAGCTTCCCAGCTGCCCAGGGCCAGCCTGAAGCTCAGATAAGAAAGTTTCAATAAACTTTCTTCCACTACTTAACAAGGACCCCCTATAGTCTTGTGTCTGCCACATGGTAAGTGCTTAATAAATTTTACTATGGAGCCCGACCAGCATGCCTCAGTGATTGAGCATCATCTTATGAACCAGGAGGTAATGATTTGATTCCTGGTCAGGACACATGCCCAGGTTGTGGGCCTGATCCTCAGTGGGGCCAGGCAAGAAGCAGCTGATTAATGATTCTCTCTCATCATTGATGTTTCTATTTCTCTCTCCCTCTCCCTTCCTATCTCAAATCAATAAAAATAGATTTAAAAAAAGAAAAAATATATTGTTATTAGTATATGTACAATAGGAAAAATACCACCTATCTTAAAAGATTGTTGTCATAATTTCATGAGATTATGTGTGAAATTGACATAAAGTAGATATGTAGATCCTTCCCTTTACTTCTGTTATGGATGGAATGTTTATATCCCCCTAAAATTCATATATTGAAGCCCTAACCCCCAGTGTAGCTATAATTGGAGTAAGGAAGTAATTAAGATTAAATGAGGTTATAAAGGTGGAGTGCTGATCTAATAGGATTAGTGTCTCTTTAAGAAAAGACAATAAAAAGCTCATCCTTTCTCTCCCTCTGAACAAAATGCACTGAGGAAAGACCATTCATGTTATTGGCATCGACTTTATTGGCACCGCAATCTCATATTTATAGCCTCCAGAACTGTGAAAAAATAAATTTTGATTCTTTAAGCCACCTGCTCTATGGTATTTTGTTATGGTGGCCTGAACAGACTAATACACCTTCCTTAGGCAAAGCAATCAGAATCCAGAGACCAGAACTCTCTCTGAGTTCCCAACTACTCAACAGATGACATTGGTACACATGAAAAGCAACAATGATCTTTAAAAAACTCTAATGTTAATATTTTTATTATGAAATATAGGATCATTGTAAAAAACAAAATGTGGGAAATCATAGTGAAGAAAGTAAAATTACCTATAACTCCTTCACTCATTGATATTACTAAGGTTTAGATGAATTTAACTTTTAATTTATGTACAGTTGGTATACAATCTTTTATTGGTTATATTAGTTTCAGGTGTACAATAGTGATTCAACATTTTGATACCTTACAATGTGGTCATCCCACCAATTCTGGTAATCATGTCACTGTGTAAACTTATCACAATTTAATGGACTACACCCTCTTTCCCCTTTTCACTCATCCTCCTACCTCTCCCTTATGTTAACAATCCTTTGGTCTCTGTTTCTAATAAGACTCTTTTTACTTTGTTCATTCATTTGTTTGCCTTTTGATTTCACATATAAGTGAAACCATATGGTATTTGATTGATGAATTTATTTTTATTATTTTTCTATATATACTAGGGGCCCAGTGCACAAAATTCATGCACTGGGGGGGGGGATTCCTCACCCCAGCCTGCCCTCTCTCACATATTGGGAGCCCTCAGGGGGTGTCCTACTGATGGCTTAGGCCTGCTCCCTGCTTCCCTTGGGGAGCAGGCCTAAGCCACAGTCTGGCCTCCCTTTGTGGGAGGTGACCAGGCTAATCAGGGGAAGCCACCAGGTCCATCACCCCACTGCTGCAGCCACTGCCAGTCACCGCAGCCACCAAGGTGTTTTCATCAACATGGATGGACTCCAGTCCCTTCACCATGAAAAAATGACAACTTTCTTTAGGCATTTTCAAGATGTGTCTTTCATAGTATATAACATTTCTTTCTTTCTTTCTTTTTATCCTCACCTGAGGATATGTTTCCATTGATTTTTAGAGGATGTGGAAGAGAAGGGAAAAACAGAAACGTCGAAGTGAGAGGAACACTTTGTTTGGTTGCCTCCTGCATGAGCCCTGACCTGGGCCCCAGCAGGGAGGGGCCTGCAACCTAGGTACATGCCCTTGGTCAGAATTGAACCCAGACTCTGCAGTCAGCAGGCTGAGGCATTATGCACTGAACCGAAATAGCTAGGGCAGGATATGACGTTTTTTAGCCCTCCAGCAGCAGACCTTCATTTTTTTTTTCTCCAGAAGGATGGTGGAAAAACCCTAGATTACCTTTTTGGATTCTTATTACCCAAGTTACTAAGAATATTATCAGTGGCATACAGGGAGCTTAGCCAATGAGCGGTCAGAAAAGGTGTTTCCTTTGTAGTTCACTCTGATCACCAGCTCCACCAATCCCAGCCCCTCCCTTCAATCCCAGCTCCACCCCTGCCCAGGCCAGTAACCTCTGGCTGAGGATGCAGGCCTGGGCAAGGGACCCGCAAACCCTTCCAATCACTAGCTTCACAGAGTCCAGGCCTCTGTGATCACCAGCTCTGATCCTGCCCTCTGCCATTGCTGGCTCTGCCCTTGCCCCACTGGCAGCCTCTGGCCAAGGCTACAGGCCTGGGCAGGGGACCTCCAGACCCCTGCTTTGCTGGCTCCACTGGTGCCCAGACCCCTGTGATCGCAGGGTCTGCCCCTGCCCCTCTGATTGCTGGCTCTGTGGAGCCCAGGCCCCTGTGATCTCTGGCCTTGCCCCTGCCCAGGCCTGAGGCCTCTGGCTCAGGCCTTCTGCCTGGGTAGGGTACCCTCAGACCCCTCCAATCACCAGCTCTGCCCCTGCCCCCTCTGATCACCAGCTCCACCCTTGCCCATTCCTGGGGCCTCTGGTGAAGGCCTCTGGCCTGGGCAGGGGCCCCCCAGTCCCCTCTGATCACCTGTTCTGCTCCTCAGGCCCCGCCTCCCCCACCACCTGCCTGGCTAACAGGCCTGACCACTTCAGTTGTGGGGCTGAGCCGGACTGGGCGCCTCCATCTTGTGGCTATGGGAGCAACCATCTTTGTCATGGATTGATGCCTAATTTGCATATTACACTTTTATGAGACAGGATGTGGCTATGAGTGCTGCCATCTTGTGGTTATGGGGCAGCCATCTTTGTCATGGAATGATGCCTAATTTGCATATTATTCTTTTATTAGATAGGATGTGGCTATGGGTACCACCATCTTGTTTCCATGAGAGTGGCCATCTTTGTCACGAAGTGATGCCTAATTTGCATATTACTCTTTTATTAGATATGATACACACACACACACAATAGAATTTAAATGATGCTGATCCATAGTGTTGTATATTTCTTTTCTCTTCCATTTTAATATTTATTAGAACAGATTGCTTTTCACAGGTGTCTTTTCCTCCAGAATGATTTCTCTCATGGGTTTCCAACTTCCTGTTCTACAGCCTATATCAAGCCAGCTCCAGTCTGCTTCAGATCTTGGCTCCAAGTCCAAACAGTTTTTCCCCTGTGGACATGCCTCAGGCCGTGTAACTGCTCAATAACTATATTTTCACTTGCAACCTCTCTGGGGAAGATGAGAGGAAATGGTGGCTCTGGGGAACAATTAGACATGAACCAGAATCTGTGACTCCCTTAAGTCACAGATTTAAATCCTTCTTTACTAAAGTACAGCAATGGAACTAAAGACATAGCCTACAATTTGTGTCCACTGACCTTGACTATAAAACTTGTACAGAATGCATGAACAAAATGAGAACTCTGAGAAGTAAATATCAGCAAGCAGATCAGAGAAGAACACTAGATATAAAAAGTACTATGGAAGTATGGTAGCAATCACCCCAGGTAGAAACTACTTTAATTCTAACCCTGCTGTTTGGCTTCTGTATTTTTTTGTTTTGTTTAACAACAGAAAAGTTACTTTGATTTTCTGAACTTATGTATGCAAGTTAAGGGTGGCTCAGGGCCCAATGTCAGAGTGGAGATTTTCTGGAGAGGCAGAAGAGCAAAGAAACTTGTAACTAGAGGACAGGGATTTTTAAATAGGTATTTATTAAATTTGTATTTAAAAATAAACTTTATTGAGATATAATTTAGATAGAATAACTTGAATACAGACTAACATTCACTAATTTTAAGTGTATAGTTTGGTAAGTCTTGTGAAATGTATACATAAACCTGTGTTAAACATACCTCCCTATTACCAAGGTACATAGTTGATGTTTCCATAATACTAAAATATTCCCTTGTGACTCTTTGCTGTCATTCTGATCAGGTATTTTGTAGAATGTTGTTTTGTTTTATTTAGATTTGAATCCCAAATCTTCCACTTACTGGTCACATAACCTTGAAAAAGGCCTTTAAACTTGAGCCTCTAGTTTTTCATCTGCAAAAACAGCTAACAACAAACCATACCATGAGGTTTTTGAAAGAATTAAAGCACTTACTAGTGTCTGGCACTCAGTAAGTGCTCTCTAAAGGTCATTTCATGCCTTCCTAATATCCAAGTCTTTAATATTATTGTTGCTATGGTAATTATACTCTCCTTTTTCTGGCTAGGTGGCTCTAGGATATAGGAACTCAATATATTTTTCAATGTTTTTCATGTTCTTGACACCACAAGACTTTAATGTAGGGGTTCTGCTGAACTTTTTTGCATGTTTCTGAGTCGCTGGGGAGAAAACAACTGGGATTGTTTTAGTTGATGGAAAACTCATACACCTTCACTAGTATCTTCTATCCTATACCTTTGCAAAATTCATTTATTACCTCTGGAATTCGGGGATTTGATTTTCATGATGTACAAATATACCATTTGCAAAAGTAGCATTTTTATTTTTGTCTTTTTTAAATATTAGAACTACTTTAAAGTAGAATTTTAGCAGGGACAATCTTGTGTTGTTCCTGTTTTTATACAGAATTAATCTAATATGAGCTTTGTTGGAATGATGTATTCTATGTTAAACAAGAGAAAAAACACTGCAACAACCCTCTTCTTAGCCCCGATATTTGTAAGGTTTAAGTGAAACTGCTGTTTTTCTTCCTTGCTTAAAATTTTATTTCCCCTTTCCTAAACTTGATTTGTTCCCTAAATTCTTTAGGCAGGGACTTAATTCATTGTTGCTTTTTTGTACTGATATAAGCTTTCAAGACAAGATTTTCTTTAAATTCTGCCTTGGCAATCTTCCATAAACTGTTACTCTTACATATAATGTCTAACCAATCTTTCTTTTTGCCTCAAGTTTTATTATGGTTTTGCATAGCACCTGCTATTGATCTTCTGTATTACAATCATGGAAATTTTTTTGCATTAATTTTTTAAAAACTATTTTTTTGTTGATTTCAAAGAGTAAAGGACAGGGAGAGAGAGATAGAAACATCCATGATGAGAGAAAATCATTGATTGGCTGCCTCCTGCATGCCCCCTACAGGGATTGAGCCCGCAACCCAGAAATATACCATGACTGGGAATCGAACCATGACCTCCAGGTTCATTGGTAGATGCTAACCACTGAGCAATGCCAGCAGGGCTGCATTAATTTTTAATTGAATTTATTGGGGTGACATTGGTTAATAAAATTATATCAGTTTTAGGTGTACAATTCTATAATACATCAGCTGTGTATTGTATTGTGTGTTCACCACCTCAAATCAAGTCTCCTTCCATCACTGTTTATCCCCCCTATACTCTCATCTACCTCCCCCCATGGCCTTTCCCTCTGGTAATCACCATGCTGTTGCCTGTGTCTATGAGGGTTTTTTTTTGTTTGTTTGTTTTTGCTTAATCCCTTCACTTTTTCCATTCAGAACACCTGTCAGTCTGTTCTCTATGAGTCTGTTTCTATTTTTTTAGTTTATTTTATTCTTTAGATTCCACCTATGAGTGAAATCATATGGTACTTGTCTTTTCTTATTGGCATTAATTTTGATTTTTAAAAATATTGCATTAAAATTTTATCTTAATTAATAAGTTTTTTGGTACCCCCTGAAAATTTGCCACTGAGGACAGTGCCTCTTATCATCCCACCTCAGCTTAATTCTGATCCTGAAGTAGCTCCCTAGTTGAGTTCTGCTCACAATTTTTTTAAAAATGGAGGCCTGATGTTTAGAGACACTAAAACTTTCAGAGATATCAAACCAATTACACCACCTGCTAGGAGGTAATCATGAGCTCCTCCTCCTTCTGCCTCTGTCTTCCCATCTGTATGACATGTTGGGCTCTCAGTTCAGCAGAAGCCCTTGTCCATTTCCAACTGCTGGCATTGAGCAAGGCCACACTGTTAATAGGGTGTCTGGGAGCACTTCTCCATTTAGAGAGGTGAAAGGCCAGGGTCTCACCCTCCAGGAATAAGCCCCAAGGACTGTTGAGTTGTTCCAGACCCTTGTCAGGACCCTTTGTGGCCCAAAGCATTCCTTTCTCTACTGGAGTCTGTCACTTAGCTTTGGAAAAAATCAAGTTTCCTCCCCCTGATCTTACCTCACCTACACAGGTTTCCCTGAGAAATTCTAGAAAAGTAATTCTTAGAATCTGAAATGTCAAAAGTGGAAGGGCCCTTAGAGACCATTTTGCCAACCCCTTTCATTTAAAAGCACATATAACTTCCTGTGCTCTATTTCCATATTCCCAGGAATCCCCAAGGCTGCCTCATAATAAAAATCAGGAGCAAGTCAAGAGCCAAGTTAATCAAGGAAGTAAACTACTATGGGCCCCAGCTGTGTTCACAAAGAATTGAGTCATCAGAAATGCAGCCCTGGTCCTGGGATTTGTTTATTCAGGATTTTCTTCAAGGACAAAGAGAAGGATCTGTGGTGGCTCAACTCCAAAGCTTTTCATGGGGTGGGGTGTGGCTGGAAAAGGTTTGATTAGCTTTAATTCGGGCTGGGGAGTTTTAAAGGTCCTACTTTAAAGGGGCCTGCCTTTTCTTCTGACAGGTCCAGGCATTGTGAGAAGTTGGCGAAGTTTGCCTCTAAAAGCATCAAAGTGCCTCTTACCTCCCCTCAAAGTACCTATTTGGGTTTTATTGTCAGAGAATCTTGTTTTCCATTTGAAAATGTCTCAAGAACCCTTGCAAATATGTTAGGATGGGTTTTGAGAGTACAGCTTCTTTTACATATCTACATCTGTAACAAGATTCACCTTGTGCAAAGCACGTCATCAAATTCTCCAGTTTAATCTCTAACCAGTGAGGGTAATTTTGGACTACATTTCACAGGTGAAGAAACAGGCTCAGAGTCTAGGTGACTGTAGAGCCACGCAGCTAGTAAGAGGCAAAAGCTGAGAGAATCAAGATGGCGGCATAAGGCATATATATACCTGAATGTGCAGCCTCCCACAACCACATTAAAAAATACAACTATAGTTCTGAAAAAAATGGCGGTGGTATAGGCAGATGTATCCAGTGCCTTGTCTGGGAACAGATAGGGTGAATGGCTGAGACGAGTAGCATCCAGCCAAAATTGGCAGTGGAAATCAAGCTGGGAGACAGCCTGCAGCTGGGTAAGGCAGAAGTCTAAGAGAGGTAAAATCAAGGCTTTGAGAACGATATTCTGACAGACCTGAGCCCTGAGGATCCGAAAGAATCCAAAGGGCACTGGTGCCGGCACTGGCATGCAGCAGCATCTCCTGAGACAGGTGCATTGGAAAGAAGGTCCCCGGAACTGCTGGTTGGCAAGGGATTCTAGATCTGGGTTTACAATCAGGAAAGGGCTGGGGTGTGTGGGCAGGAGAGAAATGTGCCCCAGTCGAAGTGAATTCTACATCTAAGTCCACAGTCAGTAAAGACTGAAGTGTGCCAGCAGGAGAGGAGTGCGCACCCCTAGCCTCTCCCACCTCTGTAGCCAGTGCCTTTTTGCACTAAGCCCTGCCCATAGGGCCTTGTGGATACAGACACCTGTGGCTGGAGTGTGGGAGAAGGTGCTGAGTTGTGGAATCTGGAGAGAGAGGGGGGTCCAGAAGAGGTGGCAGGGAGTTTGGAGATGACTAATGCCTGAGCCTGGGACCTGGGCAGCCATTGTGCCCTGAACAGACAACCTTTCCCTCCAGTATCCAGGCAACGAATACAGCCACACCCAGATTCCACCCTGAATGGTAAAAAGGATTAAAAAAAAAAACTAAACAGTCCCTGAGAGTCTAAAGAGACTGGTCCCAGCAATCGGATCCTGAGAAACACAACAGTACAGAAGACTGGGATCTTAAGCCAGCCAAAGGAACATTTTACTTCTTCATTTATTTATTTATTTTTATTTATTTATTTATTTATTTATTTATTTTTATTATTACTTTGTTACCTTTCCTTTTTTTCTTTCTTTTTTTTCTTTGTTTTCCTGTTTGAGTTTGTTGCTTTATTTTCTATTTCTCTTCACTTTATTTTTCCATCACTCTATTTTATTTTATTTTATTTTATTTTATTTTATTTTATTATTTTTTGCTATTTTTATACCATTTTGAAATCAAATTTTTGGTAAATTTATTTTTTTTCTTTTCTTTCATTCTCTTTCCTCTTATCCACCCATCCCTCTTCTACTTCCTCTATACTGAACTGAGATCCTCCCTGTATTCCTCCAGTTCTTAACCTTATCTTCTATATATAAGCTCAGCATTTACAGATTCTGCTCCCATCCTCTCTGCTGGGGGTTCTTAAAGTGGGATTATTATTGTCATGAATATATTCGTGCTTTGGTCCCTTTGTGTGGTGTCTTGTCGAGGTGAATTTTATCCTGTCTGGCCAGGTGCTAGAGAGCAAATCTCACAACCAGACACCTGGAGAGGAAACTCCATCCACAACTGGGTCAATAATATCACAGACCCAACTACAGAGGCAGGAAGAAGGTGGCAGTGAGGGAGAGAGCATAAGTCAGTGAGGGACCAAAAGAGGAATGTGTGGTCATGTGGAATGTGCATGTGTGTATGTGAGTGAGGCACCGATAGATCCCGCAGTGGCCTGGGTAAACGGGCTTCCTTAACTAGGCAGCCTCTGCTACTGTTGTAAACAGTTCCAGGATGCCAGCCCATCCTCCTAGGTCTAGCGTTTTTAAGGGGAGAGCTGCTGTAACTGGGATCCAGACCTCACCCCCACCCAGGGTACCCTCAGATAACACCTGGGACTCTTCAGTCACCCCCACCAGGGAACTGCTACTTCAGCTGTGGTCCCACAGTCAACTAGTCTCTAGCCACCATGGGCGCAGGCTCCTGTGAGTTCTGAAGTGTGCTCTCCTCTGACCGGCCCAACGCCTTAGCCCAAGGCACTGCAACCACGCAAGCAGCATCCACATGAGCAGCCTTGCCCCAGTCTGAGGAGCAGCCCACACTAATCCAAGGAGCATCAGCCAAAAGCAATCTGCACCTGTCTGATGAGCAGCAGCTGGGGGAGCATCCAGCCTCTATCCAAGGAGCAGCAGTCACAAGTGCAGCTCACTCCCACCTAAGGCGCAGCATCCACACAAGCAGCCCAACCCCCATTTGAGAACCAACAACTAAGCAAGCAGCCTGCACCTGTATGAAGAGCAGTCACCCTGTAAGCAACCTGCCCCTGTCCAAACAGCTACAGCCTCATGAGCAACCCACTCAATCTAAGCAGCAGTGTGCAACCAGCCTAGATCCAAGGAGCAGCAGCCACGTGATCAACCCACCACTGTCCAAGGAATAGCAGCTGTGTGAGCGGCTTCCCTTACTAGTTAGAGACACCACTCCTGCTAACAGCACCCAACAGAGGAGCCACTGTCATCTGAGGAGCAGCCCCTGCATGACTCGACATCTAGATAAGTCAGTGAGACCAAAAATGGGTAGACAAAGAAACCCACAAAGAAAAGAAAAGGAGGAATCTCCAGAAAAGCAGCTAAGTGAAATAGATGCATGCAATATGTCAGAAAAATAATTCAGAATAAGGGTCCTAGAGTGCATAAACCAGATGGAGGAAAAAATCAACAACTTATGTAAGAATCAAGAAGAAATTGATGAAAAAAATCAATATCTTATGTAAGAATCAAGAAGAAATGAAGGGTGATATAGCTGCCGTAAAGAACACCATGGAAAGTTTCAACAGTAGATTAGGAGAAGCGGAGGACCAAATTAGCGAATTAGAAGACAGGGAAGCAAAACACACCCAAACTGAACTGCAATTAGAGAAAAAAATTAAAACACAGGAGGAGAGCCTAAGGGAGCTATGGGACAACATGAAACGAAGCAACATATGAATAATAGGGGTACCAGAACAACAGGAAGAGGAACAAGGATTAGAAAATGTATTTGAAGCAATAATCTCGGAGAACTTCCCGGAGGTGGGGTCTAAAAAAATCACACAAGCACAGAGAGTTCCAAACAAGATGAAACCAAATAGACCCACACCAAGACACATCATAATTACCATGGCAAATGTTCAGGACAAAGAGAGAATCTTTTTTTTTTTTAAATTTATCTTTATTGTTCAGATTATTACAGATTATTACAGTTGTTCTTCTTTTTCCCCCCATAGCTCCCCTCC
>PVJC01045547.1:0-13644 GCA_004026665.1 Murina feae | reverse complement strand
AGGATCTCAGCATTGGTTCAGGAGTTGATCATTGTTGCTGGTTTCTGATCTGGGCTGCATCTGGGGGATGGGGGTTGGGGGGGTTGGGGGATGATTTATGGCTTTTCCCCGCCGGTGAATGCTTGGACAGTAATAAGAACAAGCCTTTTTGAGGAAATAGCATGAGTTGAAATAGATGAAAAGGCACAAGGATCTGTGCTTTCAAAATGGCAATTGAGAGCAAAATACAGATTTGTAGGCCCTATTTAGCAAATAAAGACATTAGTGCCCGGGCCCAGGAATCTGCATTTTCCTTCCAGACGATTTCCATATACACTGAAACGGGAGGCCTTCTACCTTCCAAAGACCATACCTGGTGAGCTTCAGGGCTCCTTCCGACTTCCAGAGCCCATGGTCAGGGAGAGGAAGCTCGTGTGTGTGTTTGCGGGGGGAGGCTAGGGAGAGGGGCAGGGTTCGGGTTGGGTGACAGGAGGCAGAAAAGGAGCAAGCACAGCTCCTCAGGCAAAGGGAGCGCTCCCCAGGGCCCCTACTCTGCGGTGGCCTCCCTGGTCCCTGCCTCGCCCCCTCGGTTAATTCCAGGGCCAGGAGGGTGCAGTGTTGGCCGCCTAGGTTAGGTCTTGCTCGTGCTTTGGGGACGTTTTCAAACGGTGGGACAGGCCCTCCCTGCAGATGCACGTTGTGATCCTGGGCCCTGGTTGCCGGTGCTACCACCCCAGCCCACCGGCCCCCAGGTGGGTGCAGAGATGCAGGCTGCGGGCACTGGGACCTGCTCAGCGACCACGTGGACGCCCTGGGAGAGGGTTACAGCCGGACACAGCGGCCACGGGAACGCCCACCGTGGGACGAGCCGGCGCGTTCGGTCAAATCCTCCTCCTCTCCCAGCCTGTGATGGATGGGCCGGGTCTTCCCCGGGACAAGAAACACCTGCTGTGTTTACCTGCCAATGCTCCCTCCCTCTTCACATCCGCTTCCCGCGCGGCAGGTCCCTCCTCCCAGGCCTCGGTTTCCCCGTCCACTCCCTGGGAGGAGCCGCGGGACTTGCTGGGGAGCAGAGCAGGGGGTGGGGGGTTGGCTTTAGAAGAGCCAAGGCGTCTCCTCCCTCCTCCCGCGACGCCCGCCAACCTCACCGGGGCACGTCGGTCCGGCCTGCGGACGGTCCAGCCCGCGGGTGTCCCCGCGTCAGTTCAGGGGGAGGAGGTGGCTGCAAGGTCGCTGCCCCGCTGGGCGCCGCCCCCGCCCGGCTCCCGCAGTGCTTCTCCGCCCCACGCGCAGCCGAACCCGCGGCCCCGCGCTCCCGCAGCTCCGGCGCCGGCGCCCGCGGCGAGGGGCCGGGCGGACGCGGAGGCGCGGGCGCGGGCGCCTCCCATGAGACACGCGCGTGGCGGCGCGGTTCCCAGGCCCGGGTGACCGGCACCATGGGGCAGGCGGGCTGCAAGGGGCTCTACCAGGCGCTGTTCGACTACAAGACCGAGAAGTATGTCATCGCCAAGAACAAGAAGGTGGGCCTGCTCTACCGGCTGCTGCAGGGCTCCGTCCTGACCTACCTCGTGGTGTGAGTGCGGGGCTCTCCGGGGTTGGGAATCGCCTGTGTCAGAGTGTCCCCCGGGGTGGGGGGAAGGGTGGGCGCCAGGACTCCGGGACACGGCTCCGGAGGCGACAGGACGCGGCAGGGGGTCTACGAGGCTGCCGGGGGCAGCTCCCTCCGCCAGGCCTGCAGCCCCAGCGCCGGGCAGTGGGAAGGGAGAAGGGACAAGGTTGCAGGGGCTGGGCCGCAGCTGTCGCCCCGGGAGCTTCCCGCACATGGAGGTTATTTATAATCACTGAGCTCAGAGCCTAGCCTCCGGCTGGGGCCGCTCAGGAGGCTGGCACGGCCCTCCGGTCACCTCCTCCTACCGTGGCTGGCCTCTCCGCATCCAGCTGGGGGACCTTCCCGGTGGGCCTCTGTCCCCCCCACATCTCCCTGCCATCTGGCAGAAGCTGGTGCCGGCGGCAGAGGGGCAGCTCCTTGGGGTGGCCCCGCCGGGCACTGCCCAGAGCCCTCGCCCCTGAGTAGGGTGGGGGCCGGTGGAGGGAGCACATGGCCGTAGACTGAGATGCAGGTGCGCCTCTTTCAATCCAGTTAATGCGGTTTGTCCAGACTCACCTGGCATTTCCCTAGCTTCGCCCTCATGTCTGCCACCTGAGGGCCTTTGAACTAGCTGTTGCTCAGCTAGGGGTGCCTTTCCTCCTCCACTTGGGCAGCGTCTGCTCCTCCTTCAGACCTGGGACCTTCTGCAGCTCCCTCTCCTTTCCCTCCCACACGTCAAACAATCCCCCACAATGTAATTACATGCTTGTTTGGAGGCTCCTTTGCTTAATGTCTGTGTCTAACTCCCCATCAGGCTGGGAACATCATGAGGAAGGGGCCTGGCATCACCTAACCACCGGGCAATGGGTGTGAAATGAGTGAGTGAATGTTTCTTGAGGATTTGCTGGATGCTTCTGTCCAGGTGGAGCCCAGTGTGTCCCTTCCAAAATGGCTGGTTGGCTCAAGGATCACAGCCCTCTCAGAGTTCCTTAGAGACAGGACATTCTAGGGCCCAGGACATGCCAGCTTTGCCCCCAGAGATGAAGATGACACCAGCTATGCAGAGAACCCTTACTGCATCCCACACCACTACTGCATGACCTCTCCTGGCCTCAGTTTCCCCAGCTTTCCCAGGGTTCAATGAACCTGAACATTCTCTAATATTAACAGTAACATCAGCAATGAACTGTTGTATTCAGTGAGCTCTTTCTCTGTGCCAGGCACGCTTCTGTGCTAAGCAATTTACATGCACCATCTCAGCTCTTAAAAATATTTTTTTGTATTTTGACATAATTTTAGACTTACAGAAAAGTTACAAGAGTGGTAAAAGTACTTTGTAAGTGCCCTTCAACTAGATTCTCCAAATGTTATTTTACTACATTTCTGTTGTCTCCATATATATAGGCATTTTTGTTTGTTTGAGTAGATGGCAAACACAATCCCGCTTTGCTCCTATATACTTCATTGTATATTTCCTAAAAATAAGGACTTATCTGATTTAACCAAGTAGGAAACTAGCACTGAAACGATGTTGTTTAAGCTACTGGCCTTTTGTAAATCGTCCCAATAACGCGCGCTCACGCCTTGCACTCTGTCATGTCTCCTTCGACTCCTTCAATCTGGAATTGTTCCCGAGTCATTCTCTGTGTTTCATGACAATTTTTTAAGAACACAGAATTTTTTGTGAATCATTTTTAAATTCAGGTAAAATATACATGGCATATAATCCACCACTTTAATAATTTTAAATTAGAAAATTAAGTGGTTTTTAGTATGTTCACAATGTTGTACAACCATCACCACTACCTAATTCCAACACATCTCTGTCATCCCCTCTCCCCTGGCAAAGAAACCTGCATCTGTTAACAGTCAGCCATAATTCTCCCCTACCCCTCATCTCTTGGCAACCACGAATCAACTTTTTGCCTCTATATACTTGCCCATTTCTTAGAAATCAAATCATACACTATGTGGCTTTTCCTTGTCGGACTTCTTTTATTTGGCATAATGTGTTCAAGGTTCATCTATGTTGAAGCATGTGTCAGTACTTCAATCCTTTTGACTGAATGCTATTCCATTGTATGGATGTACAACATTTTGGTCATCTACTCATTGGTTGGTTGGCATTTGGACTGTTTCTACTTTTTGGCTATTATGAGTAATGCTGCTGAGAATATTCATGTACTCATGTTTGTGTAAGTATGTTTTCAGTTCTCTTGGGTTTACACTTAGGAGTAGCATTGCTGGGTCATAAGGTAACCTTTTTGAGGAACTGCCAAACCGTTTTCCACAGCAGCTACACCATTTGACACTCCCATCACCAGTACCAGTTTCTCCACATTCTCACCATTTGCTACTTTCCATTTTTTTATTATAGCCATTTTATTGGGTGTGAAACGGTATCTCATTGTGGTTTGTATTTGCATTTCCTTAATGTTAAGCATCTTTTCATGTGCTTATTGGCTATTTGTATATCTTTTTGGAGAAATGTCTATTCAGATCCTTGGCACATTTTTCAACTGGTTATTTGTCTGCTGGTGTGTTGCATGGTAAGACTTCTTTATATATTCTGGGTGCTAGGTCCTTACTAGTTATGAATTTTATGGACTGCCCCTTAGTTTGGGTTTGACTGAGGTCCCTGTGATTGGTTCAGGCTATGCCCCATGACCTTTAACCCTCCTCACACCTGGAGGGAGGTATTGTTATGCTGTTACCCCAGAGCTCATAGGCTTGCTGGAGGTCCTATAGCCAGCTCGAGGGTGAGCAGGTCTCATCCCAGCCCCACTGAGAGCAGCGCACTGTCACCGGGGTTGTCACCTCTGCTGCTTGTAGGATGGGGCTCCAGGCAGCAGTGGGATTGTGGCCCAGCCAGGAGCTGGTGGGCAGGGTGGAGCCGGGGCTGAAGCCCACCTTGTTGGCCTGCAGTTGGGTGTTCCTAGTGAAGAAGAGTTACCAGGACACCGACACCTCCCTGCAGAGCAGCATCATCACCAAAGTCAAGGGCGTGATCTTCACCAACACCTCGGAGCTGGGGGAGCGGCTGTGGGATGTCGCCGACTACGTCATCCCACCCCAGGTCTGAACCCCGGCTGGCAGGGCGCTGGGACCCAGGGGCCTCCATTCATTGTCTCCCGTGGCCCAGAAGAGCTGCCAGGGTTTGACACAGATCCTCCCCCGAGTCCCCCTCCTGCCGTCCTTCTCTGTGCCTCATGGAGCTGCTCTGAGCCTGTTGAGAACAGTGGGGCTCAGAGAATTTCCACGTTGGTGTGAGTCCCTCACATCAGCTCCCTGGCCTGATCACAGTCACCGTGGGCCAGGGTGGAGCTGCCCCATTACTGCTCCTCTCCTCCCGGGTCTGTGCTTGGACCCAGGGGCTGAGGTCAGAATAGGGGCTTGTGGGGCAGGGCAGTTTGTGGGTGTGGGTCTGGAAAGAACCTGTTAAAGGACTTGGCACAGTAGGTGGATGGGATCCACTGACTTTATGGCTCCAGTGTCCCTAGTACCCATGCAGAGGCCCCGTGCCCTGGAAGGCAGCCCTGGGAAGGAGGGTCCTAGAGAGCGGAAGGAGGTCCCTTAACTCCTCTCTGGTTCCTCAGGGGGAGAATGTCTTCTTCGTCATTACCAACCTGGTTGTGACCCCCAACCAGCGGCAGGAAACCTGTGCTGAGGTTTGCTTTGGCGCCAGAGCTGGGAGGTGGTGGAAGACTCCAGCATGGGGGTGGGTGGGCGGGCTGTGCCCATCTCCAGAAGCAGGAATTCTGTCTACTCCAGGGCCCTTGGAAGGGGGGCAGGGGATACACCGGTGCATGTACATGTACTCTTTCAGGGAGAAACAGGTTCTCAAAGGGTGTGTGGCCCCAGGCAGGGGAGGAGCCTCGTCCTACCCCTGGGGTGGGACCGGCTGAGCTGGGAACCCGCAGGGAGCCCTCATAGGCGCCCCTTCTCTCCTGCAGAATGAAAGCATTCCTGATGCTGTGTGCTCCGAGGACAGTGACTGTCCTGCTGGGGAGCCTGTCGTGACTGGAAATGGTGAGGCCTGGATGGCTACGGCTGGGTGGGTTGAGGGGCTGGGGTCTGGAGGCTCCTGGCACTACCCCTATCCCCCCTGCAGGAGTGAGGACTGGCCGCTGCCTGCGGGCAGAGAACATGCAAAGAGGCACCTGCGAGATCTTCGCCTGGTGCCCAGTGGAAACAAGGCCCAGGCCAGAGTATGCGGCTGTGGTTTGGGACCCCAAGGAGTTTCCTAGTCCTGGGCAGCGGGTCCAAGTCTGATGGTAGAGATAGGCCCCCTCCCGGATCCTCATCCCAAGATGCCCACAAAGACCTGAACTCCACCCCACTATGAACCAGTTCACTGTCCTTGGCAGAGGCTGCAGGGGATCCTGGGAGCAGCAGGCCTCGGCCCACCCCAGGCTGGGGGCAGGGGTTGGGGTGGGGGCGTGGAGGGCAGGCTTCCTAATGAGGCTGTCCCGGCTGGGTTTTCAGGAAGCCTCTCCTGGGTAAGGCTGAAGACTTCACCATTTACATAAAGAACTTCATTCGTTTCCCCAAATTCAACTTCTCCAAGTATGTGGGGCTCGGCTGTGGGGACCCAGGGCTGGCCCTCTGGCGGCCATGCATAGGCGTGTGTGTGCGTCTCACTGGGTGTGAATGGACCACGGGGATGCTGGGCGCCCCTCCCCGCTGTGGGGTGGGGGTCTGTTCTTGAATGCGGTGGGATGTTAGCATGGATGTGGTTGGGGTTCTGGCCGAGAGCTAAAGCCAGGGACTAAGCCTGGAAACAGCAAGTGTACCTTCATTTCACTGTCTGTTCATGGCCGCCCCCCAGGACCAATGTGCTGGACACCAAAGACAGAACTTACCTGAAGTCCTGCCGGTTTGGCCCCAAGGACCCCTACTGCCCCATCTTCCGACTGGGGACTGTGGTCAGCTGGGCGGGGAGCGACTTCCAGGAGATAGCTCTGCAGGTGGGTGGTGTGCCCTCAGGGAGCCTTCCCTGGGGCCTCAGGGCTCTGACTGAGGAGGGGTGCGTGGGGGAGGACCTCTGGGGGGGGTGGCCCTGCAAAGTCACCTGCCCCAGGGACTTCCTGTTTTCAGAATTCACTGACACAGCCGCTGTGCCTGCGCTCGGACCTCGGGCACTCAGTGAGGGCACACTCGGCACCTGCGTTGGGCTCTTAGTCGCTGGGCCAGCAGCTGAAACTGAACCCAAAGGAGCCCCACGGGCACATCCTGGCTGTGTGTAAGGTGTCTGCCCATAGTGTAGTGGGTGCTCACCAGGGAGTTCTTGTCTTCTCTGAAGCAGGAGGCAGGAGGCGGTGGGGGCTGGGGCTGTTGCCCACACTTTGCCCAGCCCCACCTGGGCCTTCCACCTCCTTTCAGGACGCTCCAGCTGGACTGACCCCTGGCCTCAAGGCGTCCCGTCTTGTCCAGCTGTCCATCTCCCAGACACGATTCCTCTTTCTCATCCAGGGTGGTGTGATAGGGATCCAGATCGAGTGGGACTGTGATCTTGACAAAGCTCCTTCTAAATGCAACCCTCGCTATTACTTTAGCCGCCTGGACCGCAGGTTTCCTGGAAAATCTGTCTCCTCTGGATACAACTTCAGGTAACAGGCTGGGCCTGCTGCGTATGACTGTTCATGTTTCGTGTCCTTTTCTGGGTGCCAGCGCTGTGACACCCCTTCCTGGGGATGAGTGTCAAGAGGAAGTACAGGGAGAGACAGCTGAGAGGGTGGGTCATCGCCCTGGGCTCCCAGCGAAGCTGAGGCCTGCCTTCTCAGCTGGCTCAGCTCTATCCATTCTCTGGTGGCCCAAGGTTGGCCCCTGCCTCTTGGGGATGTCTGACAAGGATTTCAAAGATCTGGATGAATCTTAGGCATGTCAGCAAGAGGGTCTGCAACCTCTCCCGGGGCTGCTGTGAGCGAGGTCCTGGGATGCTTATGAATCTCAAAAGCAGCCGAGGTCTCCCCTGGGCTGTCTCCCCAGGTTTGCCAAATATTACCGCGATGAAGCTGGGGTGGAGTTCCGCACCCTGATCAAAGCCTACGGGATCCGCTTTGATGTCCTGGTGAATGGCAGGGTGAGTGAGCTGCGTCTCCCCTTGGGAGGCTGGGCAGGTCCAGGGCGGGGCAGGCATGTTGGGAGGGACCTGCCATCCACCTGCTCCCTCACCCTGCCTTGTCTCTCTCTGTGCTTCAGGCAGGGAAGTTCAACATCATCCCCACAATCATCAACGTGGGCTCAGGGGTGGCACTCATGGGTGTTGTGAGTACCTCTCCCCTCCTTCCCCCTTACCCTCTACCCCATAAACAAAGAACTGGCAGGTCAGTGCAGGTGCTGGTGAAGAGGACTTTCTGGGACTTCATGGCCCTCTAGTGGCCCAGGGGGCAGAGAACTGCCTGAGTTTCTCTTTCTAGAGCCAGTGGCATCTGCCTATTGCTCCGGAGCTGGGGTTTGGGGCTGGGGGTTCTCTGGGATACAGGATTAGCCCCTGAATTTTAATTATTTACTGACAGTTACAGATGCCCCCATTCTCCCTGCCATTTGCCCATCTCCAGCCAGCCCCCACCACCCCTCCCTCGGCCTTCACCTTACTGTTGTCTGTGTCTACGGGTTCTCCTTCTTTTATCCAGTCCCTCCCACCACCCTTCCCTCTGACACTTGTCCGTCTGCTCCATGTATTCATGCCTCTGGTTCTATTTTGTTTGGCAGTGTATTTTGTTCATTAGATTCCACATATGAGACCATATGGTATCTGTCTTTCTCTGACTGGCTTACTTTGGTTAGCATAATGCTCTCCAGGTCCATCCATGCTGTCGAAGAGGGTAAGAGTTCCTTCTTTCTTAGAGCTGCCCAGTTTCCATGGGGCAAATATACAACAGCTGGAATAGCCCCTGAACTTTTAAATTCTAAAAAGAGGCAAGATACACCTGTATATAGGGTTTCTCCACCGTGGCTCTGTGGAACAAGGGATTGATAAAAAAGCATTTCTAGCATCTGGAAAATAAAAAGGTGTGCAGAGCCCAGGGTCAGGGACTAGCTTCAGCTGTGGCCCACCCATCAACTCTTCCCACCGAACCCTGTTCTCATTCTGGAAACCGGCTGTGTTGAGGTGGATTCGCCCTCTGGTGGAAGAGACAGGCGTTGCACCACACACTTTTGTCCGAAGTGCATGTGCTTAGGTGCCAGCGGGACCCAGCTGGGTTGGCGCAGGCTGCTTTATCTTTCCTTGGCCATCGGTGCAGCATCCTTGTTATTCAGACCCCCTGCAACCCACCTCTTACACTGATTCCCAGAGGGGTCTTTCTAAAATGCTGCAGTTCTAAATGTCTTCTGCCCCAGGATGAGCAGTGCCTTGAAGACATTTCAGAAAGCGTCACAGGCTGGCCCCACCCAGCAGTGTCTTTCCTCCCCCCCCACGGCCCTGTGGGATTTCCCAGGCATGACGAGCTTGTTCCTGCCGCTGCAATGCCCTTCCTGAGCTTTTTGTATTCCTATTTAGCTCTCAAGACTCAGCCCAGACGGAGTCAAGTCCTGCCTTCACTGTGTTTGCTCCTCTCCCCATCATAAGACACGTCACTCTTTGTCACAAGTTGCATGCCTGTCTCTTGCATCAGAGTCCCCAGAGTGTCTCATTGCCTTAGTCCTCCCTGCACCCCAGGGCAGTGCCTGGCATGTGAATGCTCAGCACGTTTGTTAAACAGGATTAGACGGACTTCAGGCTCACCTGGGCTCTACTGTGGACCAGCTTTGTGACCTTAAAGATGCCTCTTTCTGATCTCAGTTTCCCATCTATGAAATGGGGACGACGATGCACGCTTCTGGGATTGTTAAAGGATCAAACAGGATACAGTGGTCAGGTGCCTGTGGGATCTCCAGAAGTCTAGGGTCTGAGTCAGGGACCCCCAACTCTTTTGCAGGGGTCTTTCTTCTGTGACCTGATACTCATCTACTTCATCAAAAAGAGCCACTTTTACCGCAACAAGAAATTCGAGGAAGTACGGTCAGTTCTGCTTCCTCCCCAGTGATCCCAGGGGAGCCCTGTGGAGCCAGCCTCCCCCTCCGTCTTAGGACCTTTACTCTGGGCGGATGGCTGCGCCTGGTGGGTGGAGGCAGGGGTGAACATGGGGAGCCGCCCCGAAGGGAGGGAAGATGGACTGTTCTGAGTACATGCTCTACAGAACCAGACCCCGCCTCAGAGCAGCTGGCAGAGGGAAAAGTCACCACATACCTGGTGGGCAGACCTGGTTTCCAGGCCTCCTTAGGCCTCAATTTCTCTCCGCAAAAGGAGAGAACTCGTTTATATACAGTGCCTTCTTGCACTTCTAATTTAGTATTCTTGGACTTGGTGGTCCTGGGGCTGGGGTTGAGGGAGGCTTGAGTAGTAAAGGAAGAAAAAAATGGATTTCCTTCTTTTACTACAGGAGCCTGTTTCCAGGCTCCCGTGGCTGTGGGCTTGTTGGGCTGTGTGTGTCTGTGAGCGGGAAGGAAGGGGCAGGGGCTCTGGCCCAGCCTTTGGGAAGGCTCCCTGGAGGAGCTGGGATTCGAATGGGGAGTTTCGAAGTGGCGTCTCTGCAGGGGCTCTGCCTGCAGTGCTGTCTATGCCAGGCTGTCCCTGTCCACAGGGTTCCCAACCATCCTCTGTGTGCCCCTCACCACCCCCACGCAGGTCTGGCCACCCGGGGAATGGAAAGGTGACCGTGGAGCAGCTGGAGAACCTGCAGACAGTGGAGGCGTAGCCAGAGGCGGCTGAGAGCAGATTTAGGGACGTCGGGCAGAACTGGCTGCAGCTCTGAACGGGAAGAGCGAAGAGCCTCTGTGTCTGCATGGATTGGGGCTTCCAGGCGCCACCATCCCTCCTGCACGTGGGGATTTTGCTACAAGCTTTTTGTTGTGTGTGGGGGAGGCAGAGTGGCTCAGGTCCAGAAGGGAAAGCTGGAGAGGGAGGGGCAGGCCAGGGTGTAAATGATACTGGTGTTTTCATGTTTTCTGAGAACCTAGCTGGACACATTCACTCATGGATTCGTACATGCAGTAACACTGCTGTGGGCTGGGCCCTGTCCAAGAGATGCTTAACTGAGACCCTGACCTGGCCCTCAGGGAGCGGAGCAACCGTGTAATTCCCTCTAGAGACAACAGAGGCACAGCCAGCTCAGCCCTTCTGGCCTTCCTCCGGCCTCTAGCCGGCTTTCAGAGGGGAGGCAGCGAGCCTCACTCCAGTCTCACCAGCCCAGCCTGGGGAGGCTCTGCGCATAGCATCTCGCCCAGATGGGAGACACTGTCTCTGGTTTGGCTCTTGCTGTTCTGGGCGTTGGGTGCCCTTGCCCAGCTCCCCTTCCTCTCTCCTCAAAGGCTGGCTGGGTCTGAAGGGCTAAGGACAGCGTGCTCACTCAGGTGTTAGGGAGGCCCTCACCCTCCTTTCCCACCCCACCCTGCCGCTCCCTCCCTTACTGTCTGTAGAGCTTCTCTCCTCAAGGTGTGGTCCCTGGACCAGCAGCCTTGGCATCACCCGGGAGCTTGTTAGCCCTTCCCGTCCTCCTAAATCAGGGCCTGTGCTGCAATGGGGCTCCCAGGGGATTCGTGTGCTCCTTACACTCAGAAGCCCTGCAAGGGTGAGGAGCTCTGCAAAGCCTGGTTCTGAGGGAGGAAAGCGCCAGCTTCCGTGGGGGGCGCCACACATTCTCCCTTGAAACTGATAGGACCCCCTTTCCTGCCCCAGAGCATTACACTCAATTCATTTAAATCAAAATATTTTAACTAGGCAACACATGATTCAAAATTTTAAAGGTACGAAATAGCAGCAAAAGCCTCCCTTCCACCTGTTCTTGAGGCCACCTGTGGAATTCATTTTCAAACTGAATCCACTTGCTACTCAGGATGTGAACTTTTCCTCGGGCCTGCAACATCAGACCATGTCTCCTGTCAGAAAGGGACACCATGGAAGGGCTGGGAGCCCGAGAACTCGCTTCTCCCTCCCCGTGTCTGGGAGCCCCTGTGTAAACCAGGGGGGGGGGCCTAGAGCTCTGCTTGAACTATGGCTGCAAAGGCCTGCAGTGCCCGTTGCACAGCTGCCAGGACACTGGGACTCCGCGCTGGAAGTGCTCCCTCGGACCTCCCTGGAGTCAGGGGAGCCTGGTTCTCTGCACACAGAGGAGGGGTGAGCATCCTTCCCCTGGGGCCTTTGGAGAGGGTCAGAAGGAGCCTGAAGGTTTCTGGTGAGGCTCCACTACCAGGCAGAAGGTTATGGTCCCCGGAACAGGAACCCTTTTCAAGCAAGCAGCTCCCTCACCTGGTAACTAGTCCACAGCCCACCTGCTCTCTTGAATAGAAAGTGAAAAATCGCCCTGACCGGTTTGGCTCAGTGGATAGAGCCTCGGCCTGCAACTAAAGGGTCCCAGGTTCGATTCCGGTCAAGGGCATGTACCCTGGTTGCTGACACATCCCCAGTAGGGGGTGTGCAGGAGGCAGCTGATTAATGTTTCCTCTCATCAATGTTTCTAACTCTCTATCCCTTTCCCTTCCTGTTAAAAAAAAAAAGAAGAAAAAATTGAAAAATCAGGGCAATCCATTATGATGTTTCACTTCATCACTAAAGCCAACTCTTGGATTGGGTAATCTAGCCTCTTTCATGTGTAGCAGGAAGTAACAAGGGCAGGGGCACGGCTGCTCAGGGTTGATCTGGTTTCTCTTAACCTACTTTTGGAATTGCTTGGCAGGAGCCATAAAAGAGAAGAACAGTTGTACTGTTTATTTTATATTGGAATGAAAATGTCCTATACTGTTCAGTCAGTAAATATTTACTCAATACCTACTGTGTCAAGTGTTGGATTAAATGCTAGCGACACAGTAGCAAGCAACACAGAGTCCCCGCTGGAGTGTTTCCAGCCCTGGGGGCTAAACCTTAATAACCACAGTCACACACATCACAGACTGAACTGAGTTTTTAGTGGAGTAGCCAGAGAGTTTCCCCAAAAAAGCGACTTATAAGCTCAAATCTGAATGGCTAATAGCAGTCTAAGTAGGTGACACAGGAAGCCTTCCAGGTAAGGGAATCACGGGTAAAGAAAACCTTGGCATGAGGAGCAACAAGGAACTGGATGAAGACTGATTGGAGCTGTGAGCCTTTCTTTTCAACTAACTTTCAGCGCTGCCCCAACAAACTTCATGGCCACGGAGGACTTGCTCATCCTATTTCTTCACCCAGAAACGCTGTCCAGGTGGCCTCCCTACCTGTCAGGGACCCCATCACAGCACTGGACAGGTGCACACTGCCAATTCCCTTGCTTTTGCACATTCCCCTGCCGCTTCCGTGTTTTTATTCCACGCCTCGGGAGTGCCATGCTATAGCTCGAAAACGAATTTGTAAACTGGGTACCATCAACATGACATCACAGGGACCAGCCAGGAAAGAGCTCAGTGCACTCCACTCCCGAGGCAGGGGTCATCAGGACGGACCAATCACAGCTGCCTTTCCCCCGGCCACCCCGTCAGTTTTCTCAGTGGCTGACTGCCAACCGGGGACCAGCTGTGAAGGGGCACTGGGACTTCCTCCAGGAGTCTCTAAGCACCGGGTAAGGACTTGGAACGGCATCTTGTGTATCTGGAAAAGGGCTCCACTTGGTTCCAACCCACCCCCTGCACCCAAGTGATGCCCCTTTCCCAGAGTACTCGCCAGTGGACACAAGAATGCCCTCCCCAAAGGCACACCTTTCTTCCAGCCGTTTGTTCCCCTCAGGTCGGTGCACAGACTCAGGGAGGGGAGGGAGCTGGCACATGTTCTGGGATGCCCAGTGTGTGTATTCTCTGACGTTTTAATTTGGTTATAAAACAACACAAAGGATGACTTCAGATGTGTCATGATTTTTTCCCCTTCACGTCTGCATGGTCACCCATGTTTTAGATTAAAACGTAAGGAGAAAGTGAGCCCCAAAGAGGCAGACACACAAAGCATTAGTGGACAATATGTTATGTTCCTTATTATCTTGCAAAGAAATTAAAATGAAGGAAACTCTTTAAATGAACAAACATTAAGATTATGAAGGCACTGATAAAACTGGCTTTTTCATTCAACAAGT